>JASTWR010000743.1:0-83800 GCA_030770355.1 Harpagoxenus sublaevis
GGCGCTGGTCTCCCGGCGCGGTGCTCGTCCCGGTTCAGGCTCCCTCTCGGGCCTGCGTGGTGGCCAATCGGGGGTGTCTCCTCCACCCCAGTAAAACGTCCCAGCGGGCCCGTTCTTCCGCCTCGGTGAGGTCCGATGACGCTGCTCGCCCCCTGGGTCGACCCACAAGTCGGCCTGCCCCACCTGCACGGCCGCCTCCCTGGTCTCCGGCACCGCTTGGACGGACGCGGAGTGCGACGGGTACGGCCACTCGCGGACCACCGCGCCTCGGGTGGTGTAGCGGCTCTCCTTGTAGCGTCGCATCGACTCTTTCCAGGCTTCTTCAAAGCCGGGGTGCTCCTCCCGGATGTATCGGAGGATGTCCCTCCAGTGAGCGTCGAAGTCCTGTCCTTCTGGGATGTCCATTATTTTTGTTAAAGCGCGATAAAAAAAAGTTATCAAGACGCGAGAGCCTATGGGACAAGAGGAGAATAATATGGTTTTAAATCTTTGATATGGACCTTTCCGACGGCGTTACCCGCCTCGTCGGCGAGCTCATAAACTACTGGCGATTTAACCCTCGCTACTACGAACGGACCGTGATACTTCGTCGCCAGCTTCGCCGAAACATGCTGCGCGGCCGACGACAATACATGCTGTCGCTTCAAAACTCGGTCGCCTACCGCGAATTGTCGATCCCTTCTTCGCAAATTATAATATTTTGTCTGTTTCTGTTGAGCGGCCTCTAAATTCTCCACCACCCATTGTCTTACTTGTTTAACGCGCTCCATGCGCTCTTTCCACGGCTCAGGGTCGGCTCTTTCTAACTCGATACTCGCGTCGTCTAATTCGCGGGACACATTAATTGGTGGGGGTTCCCTCCCGAGATTTAGAAACGCAGGCGTCGTTTGGAGCGATGTATGATAAGCGGTATTGTACGCGAAACGGAATTCGTTAATGTGTACATCCCACTCTCGGTGATCCTGCTCTAAGTAGGCCGTTATCATAGTCTTTAACACGCGATTAACACGCTCGACGGGGTTAGCCTGCGGATGATACGGCGGTACCGTCGAGTGGTGGAAACCGTATTGTTCTGCCAGCGCCTGTATCTCCCGGTTTAGGAATTCGGTGCCATTATCGGTCAATAATACGCGCGGCGCGCCCCAACGCAAAATGACTAAATCCTCGATAGCGTCGCGAATTTTCTTGCCGGTCGCTTTGCGAAGCGGCCAGCACTCGATCCATTTAGAAAATAAATCCTGAACTACTAGGAGGTACGCGTGTCCCGTTTTGCTCGCGGGCAAGGGGCCCATAATATCCGCGGCGATTACCACCCACGGCGACTCGATAACGCGCTGCCCCATCAGCCCTGCGGGGAGATCTTGCTCGACTTTGGTTCGTTGGCACACCTCACAACGTCTCACATAATTCGCGACATCTTTGAACATCCGCGGCCAATAATACCGCAACGCTATCCTCTGATGCGTTTTCTCTATACCCAGGTGTCCGGCGGACGGCTGATCGTGATTGTCACGTATTATTTCCTCGCGAGACTCCATCGGCACGACCAACTTCCACTCGTTAAGATCCCCGACCGTCTGCGCTACGATGGCGTGCGGTTTGCGGTAATACAACTTATCTTCCACGATCTGCCACCCGGGGAATCTTCGCGGATTCTCGTTAATCTCGGTAATCCGTTGGCGGTACCAATCGTTCACGACCGCGGCCGCGGCGCACAACTCTTCGTCCGGCTCGTATATTCGCGAAAGTGCATCCGGTACGTGATGCAAAGCCCCCTTTCGATGCTCTATTCGGAAGTCGTACTCGAGCAACTCGAGAGCCCATCGCGCTAACCGTCCCGTCGGGTTCTTCAAATTATGCAGCCACCGAAGGCTGCTATGATCCGTAATAACCGTGAAGCGGTAACCCTCCAGATATGGTCGGAACTTCTTAATTGCCCATACTACCGCGAGACATTCTTGCTCGGTTGTCGTGTATTTCCGTTCGGCGTCTGTCAGCGAACGGCTCGCGTACGCGATAACGTGCTCGACATTCTCGATTGTTTGGGTCAAGACCGCGCCCAATCCCACCGTACTGGCGTCGGTTTGTAAGACGAAAGGTTCGCAAAAATTCGGACACGATAGGGTAGGCGGAGAAGTCAGGCAGGATTTGACGGTCTCGAAGGCTCGTTGTTGTTCGTTTCCCCATTCCCACGCGCGATTCTTTTTTAAGAGACGGGTTAGCGGTTCCAAGCACGTGGCGCATTGCGGTATGAATCGGCGATACCAGGACGCCATCCCGATAAAACGGCGCAACCCTTTTAAATTTCGCGGCGGGGGGTACGTTCGAATCGCGACAGTTTTGTCTGGGTCTACCATTTATACCCTCCTTCTGGACCAAGAATCCCAAGTACTTCACCTGCGAGCGACAAAACGCGCTTTTCTCCGGATTGATCGTGAGTCCGGCCTCGCGGATACGCGCGAAAACTTTCTTTAACCACGCTGATATGTTCCTCGAAGTCTCTGTGGCGACCACGATGTCGTCAAGATACGCGAAAGCATGTGGTTCCATCTCCGGCCCGATCAGTCGATCTAGCAACCGTTGGAACGTCGCGGGAGCTCCCGTTAGCCCGAAGGGCATTCGCGTAAAATGGAACAACCCCTTTCCCGGTAACGCGAAAGCGGTTAACTCGCGACTCTTTGCTTCGAGTGGAATTTGAAAATATGCCTGGCTCAGGTCGATAGTCGAAAATGTAACGCGCTTTACTTAATTTATCCAAAATCGCGTTCATATAAGGTAATGGGTACGCGTCCCTTTTTTTGATACGTCATTAAGTTTCCGAAAGTCGAGACAAAACCGATATTTCCCGTTGGACTTTTTGATCATCACGATAGGGGTCGACCACTCGCTCTGGGAAGGCTCGATAATACCGGCGGCTAACATTTTTATCCACCTCCGCGTGGATCGCCTCCTGGATTTTTAGGTGACACGGGATAACACCGTTGTTTTATGGGGGGGTGTCCGCCAACGTCTATTCGATGCTCGGTCAACGCGGTAGCGCCGGGCTTCTCTGGGTCGCCCGTTATTTCCGACGCTAAAAGACTTTCGAGTTGATTACTCTGTTCGGGGCGTCAACTCGCTCAGCCCGCCGCAAACTAGTGGTGCCGCGTCTACCTTGCACGTCCCCACCCCAGGTTCTCGCGAGCCCCCCGCGGCGACCGTATCCGCGGACAATTCTCCCGGCGCGATATTCTCTGTTCCCCGCCCACGAAACCTCACCGTCCTCCTCCGCCATAACGGCGCAAATGTTCGCGAGAGAGCTAGCCGCTCCCTTTTCAAAGGGGTACCGACGCGAAGGGTCCTCTCGGAAGTACCATTTATTCGGCGCGAAGTCGACGACCATCTCAAAAATTCTCATAAAGTCGAACGCCTAAGATGCACGGTAACGCTAAACTCGGTAACGCGCAGACGCTAATCGCCAGAGCCTTTCCCTGAACCGTGATCGGAACTTCTACTTCCCCTCTCACGCGTGCGGTCTGATTCGTAGCTGTCGTGACGCGTCTCTCCCGCTCTTGAGAGAACCGAAAACCCGAGCGCTTTAACAGCGCGATAACCTCCGGGCCGACTAACGAGCAAGTGGATCCGAATCCACTAAAGCGCTTAACTCATATCCCGCGAGACAGACGCGAAGAAGAAACAATAAGGATGACGACCCTCGAAAAGTACTATACGCGAAATCGGTATTCTCAAAATTCGCGGAATTTACAGGGGCGGCGGGGTTAGGAGTCGGGCAGCCCCCGTCCGGCGACTCCCCTAAGCTTTTCCCGAACAATCGGGGCATGTCCGTACCGTCACCCTCGGCCTTCCCGCAACGATAGCAATGCAGGCGGGCCGCTGCCTTACAGTCCCGCGCGAAATGGCCTGTCCCGTCGCAGTTCCAGCACTTGCCGGCGGAACGCGTTCCGCTCGCAGTGGCGGGTGAATTCGCGGGCGTTTCGGTGGAGGAGGTGGTCGCGGTATTCACGGGACTCGCCTTCGGCTCGGTAGCCTTGGCTTTACTTCCCTTTTTAGCGCGCGCCCCCTTTCCGGTCGAACCCGTCGCGGTAACGTCGAGCGCGGCGATGGTGTCCTTTGCTTTGCCACCCGACGCGCGATTTCCCCCTTAGATCCGCGATACGCCAGATCGGGGAATAGGGACCTCTCCGGTGGGGGAGGTGCTCGATAATTCTGCGCGGCGCGACAACTGGCCTCCGCGCGTGCGGCCCACTGTTCGAGTGCGTCCATATCCTCGATCGCGTCCCGAGGAATCAACGTCTGTAATCGCGGTAACAAGTGTCGATGAGCGTATCCGACCTTCTCCTCTTCGCGCCATGGCGGTGACAACCGATCGAAAAGTGCATTCAAACACGTCAGAAAGTCAATCACGGACTCGTGCTCCCCCTGCGTTCGCCTCATGATTTCGTCGCGGAGGGCGAACTGGAAATCCGGGTCCCCGAAGCGCGCGCGCCACGCCGCTTTAAACACGGCCCACGTAGTCAGACGCTCTCTTTTTCCGCGGAACCAGTGAAGCGCGATACCCGATAAAAAGAACGGGAGGCATCGTAGGATGTCCTCATCCGACGCCGGATTCATATCGCGGCCCTCCTCCACGCGCAGTAGAAACGTTTCCGCGTCCTCCCCGCGCGCACCCGAAAACTTCAAATTCCATCGCCGCATTACGTTATAGACCGCCGTCGCGGACGAACCACCCGTGTCTTGAGTCACGCGACGCGTATTGTTACGAGGGATGCTCGAGAGGGGATCGCGGGGGGCACGCGGCCATCCCCGCGGACGGGCTATCGGGCCGGACGTCCATGGCCGGAATCTCCAAAATTCTACGTCCGCTATCCCGGTCACGCCAGGGGCCTTTCCGGTATCCCCGTTACGCCGGGCGGACGTCAACAGACGCAACAGCCGGAGTGCCAGCGTCGCATCCGATCCGTCCGTCGGCAATCCGCGTCGCTCTAATTCTGCAATCAATTGATCGCGCGTCGCATTAACGATCCACTCGTCGGTAAGCTCCGGCGGATCCATTCGGTCGTCCGATAATACTCTTCGAAAGGTCAAAGTTCGCGATATCTAATTTCTAACTCCGCGCTGACAGCCAAACAGTACCGCACGCGAAAGGAAAGCGAAAATAACGCGGGACGCAAACAGACGAACCGTCGTCAAATCGTCCTCGCAGCACTATTATTCCCGCGAACGTAAACACGAAATTCCGATCTCGACTCTCCCCCAAATTCCTATCGTCGCGAGCGACTTCGCTAACGCGCGAGTTTATTCACTTCCATATTTCCGAACACGAAATCCTTACTACACGAAAGACAACTCGAATATCCCCAGACACGAAATTCTAATCGCGAGAGAAACAGACAAAATATAATACACTTCCTGAAAGAAAGATTATACACCACACAAAATAAATCATCAATTCATGCACAAAGATTTGCAAAAAGTCTGCTGTCGATTGCACGAGATACTCTCGCGCTATTCGCCCTTGTCGCCTTTTCAGCGGGGCCCCACGTTGGGCGCCAAATTTGTCACGGCCCTTTTTTGGCCGGATCAACGGGACGCTAAGAGAGTCGGGTGATAGGCCTCTCGGGATAATCCCTCACGTGAGTCAGGCGGTTCGCAACTAAATCTGTTGGGCGCCAGACGCGATATTCTCGCGTCCACTAATTTTTCACCAATCGCTAACGCAAACTCGCGAAACCACAGCCTGCCACGTGAGGGGCCAGCCGGCTCGACCTAACGGCAGAGGGGCAGGGTAGAGGCAGGGCAGCGCGGGTCGCGACACAAACACAACAGAATCACACTAAAAAGGCCGTACGTTCGTGAATTATAAATCTCGTTTATTAGAAATAAATGGTTGAAATAAGAGCGATTAAACAACGTGAAATTAACAGTTTGATTTATTTAAATAAAGAGGGTATCGTGATTCGGAGAAAGAAAAACAATTGGATTACTAAATTTGGAACGGCGTGTAGTTGACGGTTTAGATCGGTCCGGACGAACAATAATTTCGCGGGAGATGGTATTACAAAGAGTTAGAATTTATTATAGCAAGCGGTCGTCCCGGCCGGAAGGTATCAGCCAGACAATTATAAAGGCGATACTCGAACGTCGGTTGGAATCGTTCGAAAACACGGGCTGACCGGGGAAAAGATCGCAGGTGAAAGTTAACCAGAATCGTGAATGGTTTGAATAGAGTCGGCAAGGATCACGAGTCAATAATACGCGGTATAAGAAATGTAAATGCGAGCGCTATAACATACGGAGTAATTGACAATACAATATTCGAATCTACGATTCGACAAACAGGCTTGTCGCGAGAATAAACTCAATTATAATTAGCTCGGGAACCCATTTAATTGCGGCAACGAAACGTGAATCTCAGCAGCCGACACTTAGGGTGATCGCGGAAACAAAACGCAGATCTAATTAATTCGACAGGCAGACTCTTCGCAGAGACAGTACTTAAGCCTAACTTATAACTAACATTGCCAACACCGAAATAATCTCGCGAGAAGGGAATCGACGGAGTCCTCACGCTGCAGACAACGGGTGACGCCCCGCCGGGCGCACCGTAATTCGCTCGTAAACACGCAAAAAACTTACGACGACGTGACGATCCGGTCGACCGTCGCACGAGCGCAGGTGCGCTAACGCGATACAAAATCACTCGCGACACCCTTATCGCAATTAACGCAACACGAAAAATATTAATCAAACAACTCGATATTTACGTGGCGATTAAGCAACCGTACTCGCAAATCGCTAACGATGACGTCGCAATGGACTCTACGCAATACGCGGGCAGGTACCCCGCAGGGGCCACTCTCCGGCGGCACGCGATAAAGAAGCGCCTACGCGACTCCCCGAGAACAATACAACGACTCGTGTCGCGACACGAAACCCGATCTCCGACACAAACGCGAGACTCTACTCCCGTCGGGTGTCGCGATACGCCCGGTCGCGATCCCCAGGAGGCCGAATTTCGCGATAACTTACGCCCCAAAAACCTCCGGTCCACGGTTATGTCGTCGCGAGGCCCCCCGCGTCCGCCGCCGACCGCCTACACCAATAACGAGTGCTCACGAAACTCGGTCGCGAGCCGAAGGATTGCGAGACTCTAATTGCGCCCTATCTGGCGACTTTGTGCTCCGCCGCGTCCGGCGTACGTCGCGTCCGACGATTTTCACCAAAACCAACACGAAACCAACGAATTCGGAAAGCACGCGTTCGCGATACGCGAGATCCCGAGGGACGGCGGTCGGGGCGAACGAACGTAGCACTCGCGGTTTCCCCGTGGCCGTTTACATGTTAATCAATGTTAGGGCAACCTCACCGGGATTGCTGACCCCTCGGGGTTACCGCAGCTCCTTGTCTCAGGGCGCCGGGGATGTCTCCTTCCGCTCACGGCACTTCACTCATACGCGATACTTTTGCGGACTTTCTCGCAGACAACGTGACGCCTCGGCGGACGACCCAGAAGAGATCGAGCGGTCCGCTCGATGGAAAATCGAGAGCGCGCCCCTCCATGGGGGTGGCGCGGTAATTCGGCGCGGTGTCGCGACCAATCGGGGTCGACGTACGGCGGATCACGCGCGGGTGTTCGCCAATTTTCGGCGGGACCTTCGAACGCCATCCTGCGTCCCGTCGCTTGACGGATGACATCGCCCGGCGGTTTGTCCTCTCGGGCGGGGTTCCCGTCGCTGGCCGGTTTCCTCGCGGACCGGTGGGCGCTGGCCAGTCGCCCCCGGCCCCCTTAGGGGTCCGGTGTCGTTGCGGGTAACTCCTCGGTGGCCTCCTTGTGCCACGCGTGTCTGCCCCGCGCCCCGTGGTCGGATCACTCGCCCGTCTCGTGCCGTCCTTGAGTAGCCCCTCGTCGTCTCCGGCACCGATCGAGCCGCGGTCTCCCGTGTCCATCGTTGAGGCGCGGTGCCTCGGTGAGGTGCCGCGTATTCATACAAAACAAAATAAAAAATAAGAATGCGCCAATTTTCCTTTCGGAGGCCCCCTGGAGATTTCGCGATTGCTCCCCTGGGTCGTCCGCGGGCGCGATCCCGCGCCCTGTGACGGCGGCGGGGCGCTGCCACGCGCGGCGAACCGTCACGTCACAATATATATATATATATATATATATATATATATATATGTATATATATATATATGTATATATATATATTGTGCACTCGCGACCGGGTATCGTTCGTTGAGCGCGGTGGGCTGGTATAGCCTTGTAAGAAGACCCGGCAGTCAAGGTAATTAGGATCGGTAGGATCGAGAAAACGACGTTTATTCGGATGTGCTGTATATTGGTATCGACTTTTATTCGTTCGTTACAACGGTACAAAGGCTTCTGAGCGCGAGCGGTATGTCAGCTGAATTTCGGAGCGGTCGCTAGAACGCGCGAGGAGGGGGAAGATAGTTCGAGAAATAACGCGATTATTTTCGAGAAACGGAGCTGGCTTTCGTGGAAATTCGGGGGGACTCCAGGCGCTGACAAGGTCTCGCGCGTAAACACGTGAAACGACAACACGGCGAGGAATGCGGGTCGATGATCGCAATTTAACATATGAGATGTTTCGCGATTCCCGAACATACCGCCCGCCTCGAATAGTTATATTCGAAACGAGAATTAACATACAGTAATTGTTGAATGCGTGGATATATGGATACAATAAAACTTAAGTCTAAAAGAACAGCGGAGTCTTAAGTCTAAAGAAAATCTTACATCTAAGGAAACAGCGAAATCTTAAATCTAATTGCATTTTATACATATTTACATTGGTTTTGAGCCAAAAGATCTTGGCTGTTTGAATTTCGCGTGGAGTTAGTGCGAGCGATTGATTGATCTCAGCACCGGTTTTCGGTGTGGAATTGAGGCGAGAGCGAATGATTCGTGTGAATCGCATAATATAGGCCGTCACGGTAAGCAGCTTAGACCATGAAGAATAGCGAGTGGCGAGATCCCATTGTTCAACACGTGCGACGCAAGCATGTATGACGACGCGGTTTTCGCTCAAGATTTCAGATTCGGTTGGAGACGAGCATGATGTCGGCCAATGCTCAGGGGATTGTTTTAGCCAGGGCGGCCCTGACCACCACAGGGTGCAATCGGCAAGCTCGCCAGGGCGCAAACCGCGAGATGCGCAGTCGGCAGGGTTGTCCGCCGTCGGAACATGATGCCAGATTGCTGCCGGTAGCAGAGTTTGCGTCTTGGCGACTCGATTCGCGACGAAAACCTTTGTTGTGAGCGCACAACGATATAAGTAATCCGACCCTAGCAACTAAACTCAAGTACGAAATCCGCCGAAAAACCTGACGTTTGCATCGGACGACGATCATCCGATGCAAACCGACACCGGAACCCAGAGCGTTCAACTCCAGGTTGACCGAAAGCGCTGATGCGAAGGTCAGCGCAGAGCGCTGACGACAACGCTAACTCGGGAGCCCCCGAGTTAGCAACAGAACATCGACCCGGTAATATAAATACCGCCGATTCGGAAGATCGGGCGGGCAGTCCTAAACCGAAACGCGTACCGACTAACGTCTAAATTCAACCATTGTAACACCCGCAAGTCAGGGTAGTGAAATTAAGCAATCTCTGTAAATCAAAGTCGGTTTATTAAATAACAAGTGAAACAAGGGCATTAGAGAGTGTTATTCTGCATCCTGCGACGGATCCCGAACCCAGTGCCGGCTCCAACCCCGTACCGGCACAACATTTGGTGGCAGCGGTGGGATCCTGCCAACAGGACCAGAGGACATCCTGCCTGAGAGACGTCTGCAAATCAGAGAGCTCGATTTAGTAAGAGCGGAGAAGCATCCCAGAGAGGAGAAGCCCGCCAGAATCCCGAGCGAGAAAGAGACAGCGGTGACTGCCCCGCCATACATAAAGCCAGAGTGACGGAGACGGCGGTAGCAGCCCCGAGTGCAACAGTGACACCGGAGAGGCCCGACCTACCGCACGGACTCAACAGCCGTGGCAGCGCCCCAGGGACGCACCCAGCCGGACAGCGGAGCAGCGCAGTCGAGACCCCGCGAAGCAGAGAGAACGCGGAGCAGCGAAGCGGCCCTGACGGACTCCGACGCGACGACGGCAGAAAGCGGACACCATGCGTGCGACCGTACTGTAAGTCCGTTCCATGTTACGTACTATCGCGAGCGACGAATTGAAAGTTTTCGCGAGCGATGTTTCAGCACCGACGTACGAAATTGAAGGCGCTAACCCTGTAAATGTCGGAGGGCGAACATAACCGCCCCGCTAGAAACGCGTCGTTTGTTTTAAGCAAGCGAGCGCATCAAGCCACCGAGCGTAGCCGATATCACTCTCGCGCCATATCACATGCGGATAGCTCCGTTCTAGACCCCATCCGACGAAATTTAGAATCGCGATTCTTGACCGAAGAATCACCGGTACTCGAATTGCACCCGAACGTAATACTAGAACGCGAATTTTCCTTCACGGATACTAGTCTGTTAGGCGATCTCGACGGTCCCCGAGACAACCACGAGAGAGATACAGCGGGCACAGACGAAAACGAAACCGCGAATAGCGACGAAAACGACATCGCGAATAGCGACGAAAACGACATCGCGAATAGCGACGAAAACGACATCGCGAATAGCGACGAAAACGAACGCGACGTACTTAGACTGCACCCAACCGTCACAGACGCACGTTCTGACACCTCAGCCGATACACAAGGCAATAACTCCGGGAGAGGAGAATTCTCGCTAACGTCATACGACAGCGACGTGTTCGATCCTACCGAAGAGGATTATACTCCCAAAGCTCTCAAAATGAGCCAACAAGGACGACAACGAACCTCGAAGCACGCGTCGACGTGACCCCCGAGCAGGTGGGCGAGGAAATTAACCGGCTGCGAGCGGCAAATCCGCGACCGTCCGAAAGAGACCAACCGCGACCCGCCGAGCCAACACAAACAGGAGTGCCGGATGCCTCCTTAATTACCGACATACTACATTTGGTGCGCGACATGCAGGAGCGCATGGATCAATCCGCGGCGGCCGAATTCGATCGTTCGACCGAAATCCTTCGCGCTATCCGCGAACTACAAAACCGTATGAGACGAGTAGAAAACGCCGCGTACGATCACACCAACGCGCTCGACCGCCGGGTACGTAGCCAGGGCCCCCTGGACGTGACCTACGGGCGCACGACGAGCGACGTTAGAAACCAGCCAGGACACAATATAGGGTTCCTCAGCCTAAAGGAAGCCCGAAATATGGTCCCCGAAATTAACGGAGAATCGAGGAGAGCGAGTTCGCGAATTCATAAATGCGAGTACATACGCGATGAAAACATACAGCCCGCGGACGAAGCCATGTTATTAGAAGCTATCCTATGTACAAAATTCAAAGGCAAAGCCATGACCGACTTCGATACGCGCGATATACGCGATTTCGAGCAGCTTGAAACGCGAGCTAGAAACCGAATACCTCGGAAAGCGAGGCATGACGCACCTACAATTAGAATTTAATTCCCTGAAGCAAAAACCAGGCGAAAGAGCGCAAGAATTCGGGCGTCGAGTAGAGAAACTCGCCCGCGAACTATACGAGGCCATGGAGGAAGGCCAAGGGCACACGCAGGAGCAACAGAAGGCGATCCTGGAAAGCATCAAGATGCAAGCCCTACATAATTTCCAGATCGGGCTGCACGAGGACATTAAAATGCTAGTACGAGCGCAGAGATACACGAGCCTACAAGAAGCGATAACCGGCGCTAGTGCGGAGGAAAAAGTCAGAGGGCCCTTCCCGAGACATGGGCCGGCATCATCAAAAAATAAATTTTCCGCAGAAAATGCCCGAAACCCGAGAAGTACACCAGTGGAGTGCCATAAGTGCGGAAAGACCGGCCATTACGGGCGAGATTGCCGTCCGAGCCGGCAAGCAAACCAAATTCGCTTTACCAAGGGCGGACAAGCCCAACGGAATAAATGCGGTGGAGTGTAGCCACTGCAAGAAAATCGGGCACAAGCGAGAAGAATGCTGGTGGTTGAACGGACGGCCTAGAGCGGACGGATCACGTAAAGCGAAAGCGAGCAGCGCAAAGCAAGCGCCCGTGAGCGCGATAAGGAAGCACAAAGCGCAAGCGACGAGCGATGAATCATCGACCGCCAGCAGTAGCGAAGAGGAAGAGGAGAGACCGCGACAGACTAAAGCGCGTGCCGCAGAAGAGTATCGGGTGACCCAGATAACGGAGAAGCATAAAGTGGGCCCGTTAGACATGATTACACTGCCGATTCAAGAGGCAGAAAGAGGCGAGATGAATTTTTTACTCGATTCGGGAGCGATTCTGACCCTTATTAAGGTAGGAAACCTAAAGGGCAAAACGATGATAAAGGAGGAACGTCTAGCTCTAATAGGCGTGACCGGACATCAGATCCATACGCTTGGAAAAATTAAGGCCACGGTGGACCTCGGAAAAAGGAAGATTCGACATACCATGTATGTAGTGAAGGACGATTTCCCGATAGAGTACGAAGGGATACTCGGGAACGACTTCCTTACCAAACACAAGGCCGATATCTCGAACGCGTCGAAACATGTCAAATAGGAAAAACTATATTCAAACTCCGGCCATTTCGAAAGGTAATCTTACCCCCTCACAGCGAGACAATCGTGAAGGGCAACCACCGATCATAATCGGGTAGGCATCGTGAGGAGCGGCGAGCTTGCGCCAGGAGTATTTATCGGGCATTGTCTAGTAAAACCCGTCGAATTCACTTGCCCAGTCAGCGTGTTGAACGTGACGGACAAGCCGGGTGGAGCTCCTCACTCCACACGTAACACTAGAAGACGTGCCGGCGAACGACGCCGCGAACATGCTCACGTTACAAGCGAACGAAGAGCGCGAACCTGTCACCGAGAGACAGAAAAAATTACGCGATCAAATACAAACCGAACATCTGAACGAGGAAGAACGCAAAGAAGTCGAATTAATATGCGATGAATTCTGCGACGTTTTTTTTCTAGAAGGAGACACTTTAAGTGCGACCCACAGCCATTGAGCACGAAATAAATACGCGCCCAGATAGCGCGCCAGCGAACGTGAAACCGTATCGGTTACCTGAGAAGCATAAGGCCGAAGTCAAACGGCAAATACAGAAAATGCTAGACGAAGGAATAATTCGCCCCAGCACGAGTCAATGGAACGCACCAATAATAGTTGTCCCGAAAAAGCCTGACGCGTCCGGAAAATTAGATTTCGCGTCGTGATCGATTTCAGAAAAGCGAACGACCTGACGATGGGAGATTCCTTCCCCATGCCGAATATCACCGACATACTCGACCAGCTAGGTAACGCGAAGTATTTTACGGTGTTAGATTTAGCCTCGGGATACCATCAAATTCCGATGCGCGAAGATCACAAGCAGAAGACAGCATTCTCCACCCCGGACGGACATTTCGAATTCAACCGAATGCCGTTCGGTTTTGAAAAACGCGCCAGCCGCATTTCAACGGCTAATGTACGCAGTACTAGCCGGACTACTAGGGTTAAAATGTTTCGTTTATATAGACGACATAGTAATATACGGAGCATCCTTGAAGGAGCACCTGAAGCGACTAATCGCGGTGCTAATAAGACTCCGGCAATTTAATTTAAAGCTACAGCCTGACAAGTGCGCATTCTTAAGAAAAGAGGTAGTTTATCTAGGACACGTAATTTCAGAAGAAGGGATATCGCCAGACCCGACCAAACTGCAAGCAGTAAGAGAGTTTCCGACTCCCAAAAGAATAAAAGATATCCAATCGTTTATCGGTCTAGCAGGATACTACCGAAAATTTATAAATAATTTTTCCAAAATAGCCAAACCACTAACCAAACTCACAAAAAAGGACGAAAAATTCGTTTGGACGGTCGAACAGCAAAATGCGTTCGATCTATTAAAAGAAAATTAACGACGGCACCCGTATTGAATTACCCCAGATTTCAATCAAGAATTCCTGGTGACGACAGACGCATCCGATTACGCCATCGGAGCCGTACTGTCGCAGGGGCCAGTAGGCCAAGATCGGCCGATTGCTTACGCCAGCAGAGTTTTGTGTAAGGCAGAACAAAATTATAACACGACCGAAAAAGAATTATTAGCGATCGTATGGGCGGTTAAACATTTCCGCCCCTATTTATACGGTACTAGGTTTAAAATAATAACCGACCATAAGCCACTGATATGGCTATTCAATGTAACCGACCCCGGATCGAGATTAATCCGGTGGAGATTAAAATTAGAGGAGTACGACTATGAGATCGTGCATAAAGCAGGAAAGAATAACGTCAACGCCGATGCGCTGAGCCAAAACCCGATAACGGAGACGCCGGCGATACATATGACACAACAAGAAGAGGACACGCCAAGGGAATACACCGAGGAAGAAAAGCGGCAGATATTATTCGAGTATCATGACTCACCCATAGGAGGGCATCAAGGAGTCACTCGAACGTTGAACCGAATTCGATTACGGCACAACTGGCACGGAATTACGACAGACATAGAAAACAACATAAGTAAATGCGAACTGTGTCAGAAGAACAAGTTAAGTAGGAAAACCAAGATGCCATTAATTATCACAGATACACCCGAGCGTCCGTTCGAGAAATGCGCGCTCGATATCGTAGGCCCGTTGACTATCACAAATAACGGAAACAAATATATTTTGACATTCCAAGATAATCTCACGAAGTTTAGTAAAGCAATACCCGTAGAGAATCAGGAAGCGAATACAATCGCCAAAGCATTCGTCACTAAAATAGTGCTAGAACATGGAATACCCGAAAAAATTCTCACGGACCAAGGAACAAACTTCACGAGCGAAATGTTTAAAAATATGTGCAAATTACTGAAAATCGATAAAATTCAAACAACGGCATATCACCCTGAGAGTAACGGCGCACTAGAGAGATCGCATCGCACTCTCGCCGAATACCTGAGACATTATGTAAACCAAGACCAAACTGACTGGGACGAATGGCTCCCATACGCAATGTTTACATATAATACGACGCCACACTCTACTACCGGGTTCACGCCATTCGAATTGGTCTACGGGCACCGACCTGACCTACCGACGGCTCTAACAAAACCACCGAAATTAACATATTCATACGAGGATTACGCGAAAGAACTACGAGAGCGGATCCGCGCAGCGAATCAAATCGCGAGAGAAAATACGAAGGACGAGAAAGCGAAATCGAAACTACAATTTGATAAAAAAAGCAACAAGGCGACCTTCAAAGTAGGCGATAAGGTGCTACTTTACGACGAAACGATACGACGAGGCCGCTCAAAGAAACTGGAATCACAATGGATAGGACCCTACGTGATTACGGAAAAACACGACAATGTCAACTATACGATTAAAATTAAGCGAAAAACAATACGCGTGCATGCGAACCGTTTAAAAGCATTTATCGAAGAATAAAAACACTAAGCGCAAAAGAACAAACCATAAAGATAAAAATAATTAGATAAGAATAGTCATACCTCACTCGCGACGAGGCCCACCATGGCCGCGTCCGGGCACAAAAGTATTTTGGAACCTAGCTAGGAAGCGGGCACGCCCCCCAGGGACGGCAGGACTCCGTCCCCGGCCAACAACAGGACAACCGATGCCGGCCTGACGCAAAATGCGCTCATGGAAAATCCAGGGATCATCGGGATGTAGTCCGGGCCGGAATCCCCTCGCAACCATAGCAGCATACAAGTAGGCGCGCCCCAGACCCCGGACAGGAACGTCCAAAACAGGACCATCGATCTCCTCGTCCACTGGGACCTCACCGGGGTCCACAGCACTAGCACAAACTGGCGTAAACTCCAGGGGAGACATAATAAGAAAAAAATTTTTTTTTTTCTTCTTCTCACAAAACCGTTGACGATAGCTCACGACTGAGGACAGACGTAGACTAAAGCGAAGACCCTCAAAGCGATTAAAAAGTAGCATCTAGTTACAGCCACCGTCAGCACAAGTAAAGATAGAACAAATTCACGTTGCAGGATAGCTACTATCATCGTATGCTTCGCGAAAGAAGTGACATCCGAACCGAAGTCACCCTACGCGGTGACATCATTTAGCGACAAGCCAGGAATATATTTCGAAAAAATCGGGACCATGCAGCTACAAGAAGCAACGTGGAAATTGGCCATTAGAATCGATGTAGCATCCTTCGGAATACGATACCAGCAATTACAACGATATCTAAAACAACCAAGAAACCTATGCGACAAATTAGATAAAAATAATCAAGAGGCATGCACCAATATCCTCCGCATAACAGAGAGTAGTAACGCGAAACTAACGCAACTAATATTACGCCTACAGACAATATACAAACCACCGACAAACCGACGCGGACTAATAGACGCAATAGGTACAGTAAGCAAAACTCTATTCGGCACAATGGACGCCGACGACGCACGACGAATACAGGAACAGATAGACCTAATACAAATCAGCGAAATACGATACAGCACGCGGCAAGAAATCAGATCAAAATTATAAACGCGACACTAGGACATATAGAAACCTACAGAAAGCAATAAAACAACAACGAAAATCTACTAGCGAACGTTACGAGAAGGGTACAACAAAAAATGTCAATATTAATAGGCCGCGAAGAAATAGACGAACACTTGTTGGTGATAACCGCGATAATGAATAAACTAATAAACGACGTAGAAGAAGTCTTAGAATACTTGACCTACACCAAACACGACATACTACTCGTACGACTTTTACCAATTGAACAAATTATATCGGAATTAAAAGAAGCAACAGCACAACCTTGCCCAAGGCACCTATTTCCCTTTCAAAGTACAGATAGAAAACTGGAATACCATCCAAATTTTGTAAAAATAAGTGCGTATTACGAAATACCGGAGTTTACACTATTATACTCTTTCCCCATTGTAACGTTTCCAACTACGAAATTGTACGGTAAATCCACTACGATACCACAATAATAAAAACATATTTGTGATTCCCGACACCACTCACACACTCATAGCAATAGACAAAATGAATCGCAACTACCTCACGCTAAAAGAAACGACCTAAATAAATGCATACACGCCGACTCGAATTTCATATGCGATATGAGTCACCCCACATATTTTGTAACAGCGAACGCACCATGCGAGGTGCAAATATACGTAAAGACACCGGGACACCAGAATAGCTGCGAACAACGTCACATCCGATCTCACGTGACGTTCTGGATAGCGCTAGCGGAACCTCAAGCATGGTTGTTTTCCACCCCGTCTAAACAAGAAATAACGATACAATGCAACAACCAAGTAGAGAATAGAATTGAAATAAAAGGAACAGGAAAAATAAAACTAAACGACAATTGTAAACTGACTACAGCAGACGTAACCCTACGAACGAAAAAACAAACGAACATTAAATATATACAAATAAATCTACCACAATTTAACTTAACAATTAAAGCGACAACTAAAGATAACGAAAAGAATAAAAAATCAGATATAGAATTACATTTGGAACCGGTAATCAACGACCCCGCGGAACTAAGGAAATTAAGCCTGAACTTAGAACAAATAGACGAGGAATTAGAAAACAATCAAGCAAACTGGTACTCGAATAAATATGTAATCTATCCCGTGGGCTCCGTGACCACAGGTGTACTACTAATAGGAATCGTAATCACCATATGGGTGATAAAAAAGAAAACAAAAAAAGACACGAAGCGATTTCCGTCGACGACTAGAAAAATAAATCAACAAAAGTAGAATGTAACCTCCCGAGAAGAGAAAAAACGCAAATAACGAAAAACCTCCGACACCTCAGTTTTTCTTCTTCCACGGGGGGAGGGATGTTGTGAGCGCACAACGATATAAGTAATCCGACCCTAGCAACTAAACTCAAGTACGAAATCCGCCGAAAAACCTGACGTTTGCATCGGACGACGATCATCCGATGCAAACCGACACCGGAACCCAGAGCGTTCAACTCCAGGTTGACCGAAAGCGCTGATGCGAAGGTCAGCGCAGAGCGCTGACGACAACGCTAACTCGGGAGCCCCCGAGTTAGCAACAGAACATCGACCCGGTAATATAAATACCGCCGATTCGGAAGATCGGGCGGGCAGTCCTAAACCGAAACGCGTACCGACTAACGTCTAAATTCAACCATTGTAACACCCGCAAGTCAGGGTAGTGAAATTAAGCAATCTCTGTAAATCAAAGTCGGTTTATTAAATAACAAGTGAAACAAGGGCATTAGAGAGTGTTATTCTGCATCCTGCGACGGATCCCGAACCCAGTGCCGGCTCCAACCCCGTACCGGCACAACACCTTCCATCGTGATGGAGGCTGTTTAAGCCACGCTAACACGATCCTTGAGTCGGTCCAACAATGATGTTGGAGGTTTTGAATGTCGAGATTCGAAAGAACAAATGACATTAAGCGTGCTAGAAGCACCGCGCCGCAGAGCTCTAGTCGTGGCACGCTTAATGTTTTGATTGGAGCGACCTTCGATTTCGCGACGAGAATGCATACGGTAACGGGGCCGTCTCTCGGTACGAGACGGAGATATACGACCGCGGCGTAAGCCTTTGTTGACGCATCCGAGAACCCGTGAAGTTCACAATGAGCGATATTGGGACCGTAATTTGTCCAGCGAGGGATCGAGATGAGTTTGAGACGCGGCAATTGATTGTGATATTCGCGCCATTGTTCTAATAGATCGCACGGCAGCACGTCGTCCCAATCGTGTTTCAATGACCAGAGGCGTTGCATAAATATTTTCGCGACCACGATAACGGGAGTTACCCACCCCAACGGGTCAAACAATTTAGCGATGGTGGAGAGAACCGCCCGTTTGGTCTGCCCTGCATTCGGTGTAGTCGTGACCCGGAAATGGAAGGAATCGCTTTCTGGATTCCACACGACGCCTAATATCTTCAACGGCTCGTCGACGTGTAAATCCTTGTCACGCGCAAGGCCATGATCGGAAGGATCAATGTCGGACAGTAACTCGGGACAATTGCTTGCCCACTTGCGTAGCCGGAAACCGCCCTTTTCTAGAAGTGCAATTAGTTGATCGCGAATTTGAAGCGCGAGTTTACGGTTGTTCGCTCCGAACGTACAATCGTCGACGTAGATTTGACGAAGTAATACCATAACGGCCAACGGAAATTCAGCTCCGTAGTCCTCGACGAGCTGTAGAAGTACGCGAAGTGCGAGGTACGGGGCTGAAGCAGTGCCGTATGTAACGGTGAGCAACCGATACTCCGCCACTGGCTCGGAAGGCGACAAGCGCCATAGAATTCGTTGGTAATCTACGTCGCGAGTGTCGATGAGAATTTGCCGATACATTTTGGCGATGTCGGCAGTACAAACGTACGGATGTTGACGCCAGAGCAAGATAACTACGACCAGGTTATTTTGTAGTTTGCGACCGATTAACAAATGATGATTTAGCGAGGTGCCGTTCGATGTAGCGCAGGAAGCGTTAAACACGACCCGAAGTTGCGTGGTAACGCTGCTTTCGCGAAAAACAGCGTGGTGCGGAATGTAATAAATTTGAGAGTTACTCGATTTTGCGTCGGTGTCATTAACCTTGGTCATGTGACCGAGCTTCTCGTATTCCTCGAGGAATTCGCGATATAACGCGGCTTTATTTGGCTCTCGAAGGAGTCGACGTTCCGCGCGGTATAAACTGGACAACGCGTTAGCGCGGGATTCACTAATGTCTATCGGGGGACCGTTTTTGAACGGTAACCGCACGACGTATCGTCCCTCCGGCGTGCGGGAGTGAGTGGCGGCAAAATGCTCTTCGCATTGTCGCTCTTCGGGACTTAAATGGTTTTCGTGAGGGACTTCTTCGATCTCCCAAAATTTACGAAGATCGAGATCAAGGCTTTCGAGGATTGTTCCATGATTCGCATGAACGGAATCCGGGTGGAGGGATCGGGCGGAAGAAATCGGTCCGGAAATTATCCACCCGAGTGTCGTGTTCTGAGCGATGGGCTCGTTATCGGCTCCTTTACGGACGCCTTCTAGAATAAGCATGCCGTACAAATCGGCTCCGATTATTAAATCGATCGGATCAGAGCTCATGGGATTCTTATCCGCCAACGTCAAGTCAGAAATGTGCGCCCATTGGAGCGTCGATTGAGTGCGATTCGGTGCGTACTTTGAAGGCGATTGAATTACGTACGCGGTAGTCGAGTATGCAGGTTTGTCGCCAAACGAAGGTGTTACGCGAATACGTGCGACGGAATGCGACAACGATTGCGAGTCTCCAATGCCGGTAATACGTGTAGTTTGTTTTATTTTCGCGAGACGCAACCGTTGAACGATATTTCCGGAGATTAAAGTCGCAACGGAACCTTGGTCGAGCAGAGCGCGGGCGTAAACAAAGTGACCTTGAGGCGAGTAAACACGCACTCGAGCGGTTGCTAAAAGTACGGTTGATTTCGGCATTATCGTCTTCGAAATTAAATGAGACGCGATCTCGTTATCGTTGTCGCTGTCTTTTGATGCGACGGTAGGAACGGATTCTACGCTGGGCGATTTTGCATCGTCCGTGAAATGTAGTAGGGTGTGATGTCGCTTATGACAAGTTTTACAGGACCGCACGTTTTTACAATCCTTTAGCGAATGATTACGCCCGAAGCAATTAATACAACGGTTTTCCTTTTTCACATACTCGTATCGCTGCGACGGAGTATATGCTAAGAACGACGCACATTGGTACAATAGATGCGCGGATTTGCACATCGGGCACGCAAGGTTTGCAGCTGTTGTCGAATGGGAAGCGATCGATTTCGATTTCGACGACTTTTGCGAACCGTCGATGGTTTTCTCGGATTTCGAAGGCGAGATCGCCTCGAAAGCGCGGATACGCGATTCTAGAAATTTATCCAACTCGTTATAGGTGGGATAATCGACCGTTTCGCTCATCTGTAATTCCCATGCTTTCCGGGAAGATTTATCGAGCTTTTGCGAAATCAAAAAAACGAGGATATCGCTCCAAGTGTCGACGGGACGATCGAGGTTTTTAAGCGCTTGAACCGAGGTGTTTGCTTTGTCGCGCAAATTCTGAAGGTCTTTGAAGGTTTCGGACGCGATCTGTGGCAACGAAAATAACGTTTGCAGATGGCCGTTAATTAAACGACGTTTATTTTCATAACGCGACGAGATGAGATTCCATGCCACAGTAAAATTCGCGTCGGTAATTGCGAGGTGGGTGAGCGCGCTACTTGCATCTCCCGATAAACTCGAGCATAAATAATGCATCCGATCTACATTTGATAACGTTCTATTGTCTATAATCATCGATTTAAAGCGATCGCGGAAGCTTTCCCAGCGGTCGAAAGATCCGTTGAAGGTCGGCAGGTTGATCCGCGGAAGCTGAGCCGTGGGACGGAGGATTGAATTTGAAGCGTGACTTACATTGAGGTCGACTTCGTCGTTGTCAGAAACCTTGGCCAGTACCTCGGACATGTAGTCCAGCGCCTCGTCAAACTGGTCCTCGTAGGCTTCAAACTGGTCATTGCAGTAATACGGCAGCTCCTCGGCGGTGCTCACGTCGAGGGATGCCCGGATCTTAGCGTCCAAGTCCCGCGAAGTCGAGAACTTCTCTTTGAGAGCTGCGATTCGGCTCTGCACCACCGCCTTCGTCATCTTGGCTTGACCCAATTTTTTGAAGTTGGATAGAGATCGAGATATTGATCCCATCAATTGGCTCTGTTTTGCCAGGAGCTCGTCTTGTGAGGATGCCATGGTGAACGGGTATCGTCACTGAGCACTCCGAAAGTCGTATGGTACGATTCGTCTTGACTCCGAATCCGGCTCAAAGGACCAAAAATGTGCACTCGCGACCGGGTATCGTTCGTTGAGCGCGGTGGGCTGGTATAGCCTTGTAAGAAGACCCGGCAGTCAAGGTAATTAGGATCGGTAGGATCGAGAAAACGACGTTTATTCGGATGTGCTGTATATTGGTATCGACTTTATTCGTTCGTTACAACGGTACAAAGGCTTCTGAGCGCGAGCGGTATGTCAGCTGAATTTCGGAGCGGTCGCTAGAACGCGCGAGGAGGGGGAAGATAGTTCGAGAAATAACGCGATTATTTTCGAGAAAACGGAGCTGGCTTTCGTGGAAATTCGGGGGGACTCCAGGCGCTGACAAGGTCTTGCGCGTAAACACGTGAAACGACAACACGGCGAGGAATGCGGGTCGATGATCGCAATTTAACATATGAGATGTTTCGCGATTCCCGAACATATATATATATATATATATATATACATATATATATATATATATATATATGTATATATATATATATGTATATATATATATATGTATATATATATATATATATATATATATATATATATATTACATAATTAAAATAATTATTAATTAAAAAAAATAATTTTTAATTTAGATTTCCCCCCTTCCTCCACGTCCACCTCTTCCACGCCCACCTCTTACACCATTTCTTGGTTCTCTCCAGGGGAACTTGGTGAGGCCCCCCCGCTGCCTGTACCAGCGGGCACGCGACCGCCCACCTCCACTGCCACGGCCTCGTCCTCGGAAAAGATCTAAAATTAAAATGTACAAATAAATGACAAATGGCGGAAAAGCAACATATATATTGTGACGTGACGGTTCGCCGCGCGTGGCAGCGCCCCGCCGCCGTCACAGGGCGCAAGTTCGCGCCCGCGGACGATCCAGGAGAGCAATCGCGGAATCTCCAGGGGGCCTCCGAAATGGAGCATTTGCGCGTACTTATTTCCTATTTTTTTTCTGTATGAAAACGCGGCACCTCACCGAGGCACCGCGCCTCAACGATGGACAAGGAAGACGACGACTGGAGCGGGACCGGCGGCGACGGGAGAGGCGGCCCGAGGACGTCACGAGACGGGCACCACGAGATCACCGGAGGGCTTCCCGCAACGATCCCGGACCTCTAAGAGGGCCGGGGGCGCCTGGCCAGCGTCCCCCGGTCCGCGAAGAAACCGGCCAACAAAGGGAATCCCCCGCCCGAGAGAACAAACCACCGGGCGACGGAATCCGCCAGGCGAAAAGACGCCGAACAGCGTTTGAAGGACCCCGCCGAAAATTGGCGAATACCCGCGCGTGATCCGCCGTACGTCGGCCCCGATTGGTCGCGACGCCGCGCCTGATTACCGCGCAACCAAATGGAGGGGTGCGCTCTCGATTTTCCATCGAGCGGATCGCTCGATCTCTTCTGGGTCGTCCGCCAAGGCGTAAAGTCGTCTCGTGCAATTTACTAAAATATCGCGATCAAGTTTGGGTGCCGCTAAGAAGGCCGATCTACCCGGCGCCCTGGGACCAGGACCCGACGGTGTCGACGAGGGGACAGCGGATCCGGTGAGGTTGACCTAGCCGAAATTAGTGTGTGAACGGCCACGGGAAACCGCAAGTGCCGTGTTTGTCTCGCCCCGACCGCCGTCTTTCGGGATATCGCGTATCGCGAACGCGTACTTTTCCGAGCAATTTGGTTTGGTGTTTGGTTTAGTGTTGGTGAAAATCGTCGGACGCGACGTACGCCGGACGCGGCGGAAAAAAGTCGCCAGAAACGGCGCAATTAGAGTCTCGCGGTTATTCGGCTCGCGACCGAGTTTCGCGAGTATTCGCTTTTGGTGTAGGCGGTCGGTGGCGGACGCGAGGGGCCTCGCGACGGCAGAACCGTGTGCTGGAGGTTTTTGAGGCGCAATCTATCGCGTAATTCGGCCTCCTGGGGATCGCGACCGCGGGGGCGCGAGATCGGGCGGCGGCCATCGAGGCCGCGGATATCGTGATACCCCGTATAACTTAGAGTTCCGCGTTTCGTGGAGTGCGGTGAGATTTCGCGTCTTAACGAGCGTTGTCAGGTGTTCTCCGGGAGTCGCACGGGCGCTTCCTTGTCGCGTACCGCCGGAGAGTGGCCCTGCGGGGTATCTGCCCGCGTACCGCGTAGAGACCATCGGATCGCCGTTATTCGTGATCGGCGAGCTGCAATTGTTAGTTGTCGTGTAATTTGAGTCATTTATCGTGTCTTTAATTGCGAAAGGGGTGTCGCGAGTAGCTTCCGTATCGCGTTAGCGCACCTACGTTTGTGCGAGCGGTCGACCGAAGACCTTCGCGTCGCCGTATCCTTTTTTGTTGTTTGAGAGCGAATTCCAGTGCGCCCAGCAGGGCGCCGCCCGTCACTTGTAGCGTGAAATCTCCGTCGATTCCCTTCTCGCGATAATATTTCTGTTTCGGCGATGTTAGTAATAAGTTAGATTTAAGTTTGCGTCTGCGAAAAGTCTGCTTGTCGAGTCAATTAGATCTGCGTTTTGTTTCCGCGATAAGCCTGAGTATCGGCTACTTAGATTCACGTTTCGTCGCCGCGATAAGTCTGATTCGCAAATTAATTAGAGTTAAGTTTGTTCTCGCGACAAGCCTGTTTGTCGGATTATAGATTTCAAAATTATATTGTTAATTTCTCCGTATGGTATAACGCTCGAATTTACGTTTCCTATACCGCGTTATTATTTACTTGTGGTCTTTACCGATTATATTCAAACTATTCACGGTTCTGTTTAGCTTTCACCTGCGATACTTTCCCCGGTCAGCCCGTGTTTTCGAACGATACCAACCGACGTTCGCCTATTTCGTTGGTCATTGTCTGGCTGATATTTTCCTGCCGGGACGACGGCGTGCTATAATAAACTCTGACTCTTTGTAATATTCTCTCCCGCGAAATTATTGTTCAACCGGACCGATCAAAGCCGTTAATTACACGCTGTTCCAAATTTAATAATCTGATTACTTTTCTTTCTCCGAATAACGAGACACTATTTATTTAAATAAATCAGACTGCTACTTTTACATTGTTCAATTGCTAATACTTCGACTATTCATTTTCTTTCTAATAAACGAGACTTATTGTTTATTAAACGTACGGCATTTTATGTGGAATTTTTTTTGTGTTTGTGCCACGACCCGCGCTGCCCTGCCTCTACCCTGCCCCTCTGCCGTTAGGTCGAGCCGACTGGCCCCTCGTGCGACAGGCTATGGTTTTCGCGAGTTCGCGTTCGAGATTGCTGAATAATTAGTGGACGCGAGAGATTCGCGTCTGGCGCCCAACCGATTTAGTGGATAACCGCCTGACTCGCGCGAGGGACTATTGCGAGAGGCCTACCAACCGACTCTCTTTGCGTCCCTTTGATCCGGCCGAAAAAGCCGTGACAATATATACACACATACATATACATATACACACACATGCACACACATATATATCTCTTTATCTGTACATATATATGTAATATTGCTATGTAATATTATATTGCACGTATATATACTGTCACGGCTTTTTTCTGGCCGGATCAAAGGGACGCTTAGAGAGTTGGGTGATAGGCCTCTCGGGATAATTCCTCACGTGAGTCAGGCGGTTCGCAACTAAATTTGTTGGGCGCCAGACGCGATATTCTCGCGTCCACTAATTGTTCAACAATCGCTAACGCAAACTCGCGAAACCCCAGCCTGTCACGCGGGGGGCCAGCCGGCTCGACCTAACGGCAGAGGGGCAGGGTAGAGGCAGGGAAGCGCGGGTCGTTGCACAAACACAAAAAAAAAGTCACACTTAAACGGCCGTACATCTAATGGACTATAAATCTCGTTTATTAGTAATAAATGGTTGAAGTAATATCGATTAAACAATGTGAGAATAACAGGTTGATTTATGTAAATAAATAGGGTATCATGATTCAGAGAAAGAAAAATAACCAGATTATTAAATTTGAAACAGCGTGTAATTGACGGTTTTGATCGGTCCGGATGAACAATAATTTCGCGGGAGAGAGTATTACAAAGTTAGAGTTTGTTATGGCCAGCGGTCGTCCCGGTCGGAAAATATCAGCCAGACAATGATAAAGGAAATAAGCGAACGTCGGTTGGAATCGCTCGAAAACACTGGCTAACCGGGGAAAGTATCGCAGGTGAAAGTTAAACAGGATCATGAATCGTTTGAATAGAATCGGCAAAGACCATGAGTAAATAATACGCGGTATAAGAAATGTAAATTTGAGCGCTATAACATACGGAGTAATCGACAATATAATATTCGAAGCTACAATCCGACAAACCGGCTTGCCGCGAGAACGAACTTAATTCTAATTAACTCGAGAAATCATCTGATTGCGGCAACGAAACGTGAATCTAAGTAGCCGATACTTAGGCCTATCGCGGAAACAAAACGCAGATCTAATTAATTCGACAGGCAGACTTATCGCAGAAACAATACTTAAATCTAACTTAGAGCTAACATCGCCCACGCAGAGATAATATCGCGAGAAGGGAATCGACAGAGTTTTCACGTTACCAATAACGGGTGACGCCCCGCTGGGCGCACTGGAATTTGCTCGTAAACAACGCAAAAACTTACGGCAACGCGAAGATTCGGTCGACCGTCGCACGAGCGCAAGTGCGCTAACGCGATACGAAAATCACTCGCGACACCCTTATTACAATTGACGCAAAACGAACAAATAGTCGGAAACAACTCGACACTTACGCGGCGATCGAACAATTATACCTCGCAAATCGCTAACGATGACGTTGCAATGGACTCTACGCAATACGCGGGCAGGTACCCCGCAGGGCCACTCTCCGGCGGTACGCGATAAAGGAGCGCCTACGCGACTTCCCGAGAACAATACAACGACTCGTGTCGCTACCCGAAACTCGATATCCGACACAAAAAAACGCGAGGCTCTACTCCCGCCGGGTGTCGCGATACTCACGGTCGCGATCCCCAGGAGGCCGAATTACGCGATAAATTACGCCCCAAAGCCTCCGGTCCACGGTTATGTCGTCGCGAGGCCCCTCACGTCCGCCGCCGACCGCCTACACCAATAACGAATGCTCGCGAAACCCGGTCGCGAGCCGAAGAATCGCGAGACTCTAATTGCGCCCTTTCTGGCGACTTTGTGTTCCGCCGCGTCCGGCGTACGTCGCGTCCGACGATTTGCACTAACACTAACACCAAACCAAAATTCGGAAATGCACGCGCTCGCGATACGCGATATCCCGAAGGACGACGGTCGGGGCGAACGAATATAGCACTCGCGGTTTCCCCGTGGCCGTTCACACGCTAATTACTCGTCAGGGCAACCTCACCGGACTCGCTGACCCCTCAGGGGTGCCGCTGTTCCTGGTCCCAGGGCGCCGGGGATCTTCCTTCCCGCTCGGCACTCAACACTAATACGCGATACGACTTATTTCTCGCACTCGAAACAACGTGACGCTTCGGCGGACGACCCAGAAGAGATCGAGCGGTCCGCTCGATGGGAAATCGAGAGCGCGCCCCTTTATGGGGGTGGCGCGGTAATTCGGCGCGGTGTCGCGACCAATCGGGGTCGACGTACGGCGGATAACGCGCGGGTGTTCGCCAATTTTCGGCGGGGCCTTCGAACGCTATCCTGCGTCCCATCGCCTGGCGGATGATATCGCCCGGTGGTTTGTTCTCTCGGGCGGGATTCCCGTCGTTGGCCGGTTTCCTCGCGGACCGGTGGGCGCTGGCCAGTCGCCCCCGGCCCCCTTAGAGGTCCGATGTCGTTGCGGGTAACTCCTTGGTGGCCTCATTGTGCCACGCGTGTCCGCCCCGCGCCCCGTGGTCGGATCACTCGCCCGTCTCGTGACGTCCTTGAGCAGCCTCTCGTCGTCTCCGGTACCGCTCCAGCCGTGGTCTCCCGCGTCCATCGTTGAGGCGCGGTGCCTCGGTGAGGTGCCGCGTTTTCATACAAAAAATAAAAGAGAATAAGAAGGCGCAAATATTTCCCTTTGGAGGCCCCCTGGAGATTCCGCGGTTGCTCCCCTGGGTCGTCCGCGGGCGCGACCCCCGCGCCCTGTGACGGCGGCGGGGCGCTGCCACGCGCGGCGAACCGTCACGTCACAGTACATACGGTATTGTAAGACCGTGGTATGTACATACATACATACCATAGATAATACATATTTATAAAAAAACTATAAAATAAATAAATAAAAATTTTATCTCAATCCGATTCACATGGCTAATTTCATTACCCGATTGAAATAGATTAATCGCAGATACGCACGATTGAAACCGATTTAAGTTGGATTTAGATGAATCCGGAAATATCACATTAAATCCGATCCCGGTGTTGTATTAAAAGTTAACGATTGATGAGAATTCAATACGATTCATGCGGACACTTTATTCGCCGATTAAAATGGATTGGCAACAAATACGATTGAAACGATAAATCGGATTCAGATTATCCGGAAATATTACATTAAACCCGATTCCGGTGTTGTATTAAAACTTAACGATTGATTGATGCGGATTCAATACGATCCATGTGGTCACTTTTATTCACCCGATTAAAATGGATTGGCATACAAACGATTCAAACCGTTTTAAGTCGGATTTCAGACGAATCCGGAAATATCACATTAAATCCGATTCGGTGTGTTGTATTAAAACCTAACGATTGATGCGGATTCATGTGGTCACTTTATTCACCCGATTAAAACAGATTGTCATAAATTTGATTGAAACCGATTAAATCGGATTCAGATGAATCCAGAAATATGACATTTATTCTGATTCGCTGTTGTATTAAAACTTAACGATTGATGCGGATTCAATACGATTCATGTGGTCACTTTATTCACCGATTAGAATGGATTGGCATAAATACGATTGAAAAGGATAGCGGCGGATTCAGACCAATCCGAAATGCCGAATTGAAAACAATTCCGATTGATTTGGTATAAAACCGATTTACTTCCAATCGGACATCCGATTAACCGGATTGAAAACGCATTCATTCGATTCAATTTCACCAAATTTAATGCGGAACCAATCGGATTCAATCGGTCATTTTCAGCAGGGTACGTACGAAATGTAGAGAGGCGGAAATAAATCGGTTGCACTCGCCGTGATTTAGCACAAGATTCACAATACTGTTTATTTAGTCGGTTATGTCCGTTTGGACATATTGATTTCACAACTTTAACTGATTTCGAGGTAACGCAGTCGAAATTGTCGATCAGCGATCAAAAGCGACGTGTCGCATACAGCGGAACGGAATATACGCTAAAACAATTAACAATGAATATGACGTTCGCGAAACAAGAAAAGAAAAGAAAATTTTGACACAGAATATCGTTGCGATATTCGATCCGGGAATTCTGACTGCAATCAGTGGTCTGAATTAAATATCGCGCTCACAAAAGAAAAATAAAGAATCCTTGATGAGGACCCTTCGAATTATAAAGATGAGAAGCGATCCGATCGCAGAAACTCAGTTTCCGGCACGGCCGGAAGCCACCCCGATGATCGCCCTTCAAGGGCGCTCCACGGTCTGACCCCCGAAAATGCACGGAAACTTTAATCTCGCACGACACGGGCCTCGCAGCCTATGTCTTGCACTTCGTCACTATACGGAGACTAAGTCTCGAGCACTCAAATTTCGGCTAAGCCCTAAACACCGTTGAATTTACTCTCGAATTGATACCACTGTTATCGCTGCCAAATTCCGAAATCGAATACGCGTGCCCTCGGCGCGGGCCCTTTATATACTCTCAGCTCGATGGCCCCAAGCGGGAGGGGAATAATGATCGTAAATCATCGAGCTGTCAGCTAATTTGTTAATTAACAAAGGTATGAGTTGAAACTTACTCGCTAGGTTACGATTTTAATTTATATTTATATTTAATATTCGCGATTTATTAAACATCTCCTTCTATCTCAATCAACGATCTGGTTTTTATAAACGCGGATTTGCTCGCGGTACGTCGATCGCGTACTAGAACTTATCGATCGCATTCCTCAAGTTGTTTTCGCATTCCTAAGTGCGCAAACATCTCGGTACCCGAATAACAACCCGCGAGGAGTTATCTTAGCGTTATACAATTTAAATTACATCCTCCGGTTATAATTTCAATCAATTCATCGTTGTTTTAAATGACGCGCTTTGCGGATCGCGCGGGCCAGCGGCCGTCAAGCTCGCGGTTGCGCAATTTCTCGGAGAGCAGCCGCGAGTTTTGTCTCGGAATCGATCAGAACGTTTTATTGCTCAATTATGTTCGACTAGATTATGAATTACATTAACAATTGTAATTAAGTTTATTAAGAGATGTTAGTGGTTTCTCCAAGTTATAAATTGAGTATGATTAATCGCTTCGGTGGTATGCTTCGCAAAAGCGAATTGCGCGATTTAGCGGGGCGGTCGGTTAGCCGCGAGGCGGCTCAACGCTGAATAAATGTTGGTTAATAATTTTAGTCGGTATGCTTTACAGAGTTAGCAATATTAAACATTTTTACAGTAGGGCTTTAATTGATTCGCGATACATATAAGTTTTGATTATATAAAAGGGGAAAATGTCGGCGACGCGCTCGAGGCATTGAGACTGCTTATAGAAGGAAAAGCGCGTCGGGGAAAATCGATAGCGAAGGCTTTCGCAATTCTGAGAATCGCGCCGGCTGTCAATTTCCGAACGGGCAGAGCGATCGTGAAGGCCGGTGCGAACCGCCGCCGGACGTAACACTATAATCATTTACATTGCTTCTTCACTCGCATTCGCAATTCGTACATCCTTTGTCCCGGCAAAAATAAAAATAAATAAATGGCAAACATATAATAAATAAATAAGTAAAGTAAATAAATAATAAATAAATAAGTAAAGAAGCAATAGATATATAAGGCTCTCTAAATAAATCAAAAAAATTTTATAAATTTGACAATAGAGCCACACACGGTACATAGTGCGCTCATGATTTATCAAATTAAAATGTTTACATATATAAGTCAACCGAATAACAGTAATATTAAAGGCGTGCGTTTCGACCCTTTCTTTGGGTCCTCTTCAGCGCAAGATTGAGTCAAACAATAAAAATCGGACATAAAAAATAACACCGCATTGTGCTGTGTGTGGTTCAACAAATAATAATGAACTTAAAACGCAGTCCTATAAGTACTAATATATAATAGATATTTTGTTTTTTCATTGTGTCTCACACTGGTATATGCGCAGATGCAATCTCCGAAGTACTTCCAGGTATCCTCAGGGCTGCGTTCAGAAATTCAACCTGGGTAACTCTAAGCTATAGTTTACGTCACGTATATACTATAGCATTAGAGTTACCTAGGTACGCCTAAGCGTAATTCCTGAACGCAGCCTAGAATTCGATGATAGGTAACATCGCCATCTCCTCTGTCCTTATAAGAAAGTAAAATGTTGCACGATACCGGTGTGGTAAAATCGGAGTAACATCTGCCATAAATGCAAAGTTATAATAAATCACGCAACAGTTAAAATCACGCTTTAAGCAACTTACACTGTGGATTTCTTGGTGAAATTATCGCAGATTTCTACATGATTAACGAAAATAGTTATCTATTATATATTAGTACTTAGGACTGCGTTTTAAAGTTCATTATTATTTGTTGTGTTCTAAACGACCCAACTGGCCATATTTATTAATAAATTCACGACGTTTCGGCCATGAGTTTTGGCCCTTCTCAAGTGACAGTTATATTGCAGATTTTACATTAGTAATTTGTCTAAAAAGTTTCTGAATTATGAACTACACAATACAATAAAATAGAATTCTACATTGTTAGGGAAGATCTGGAGACACGCTGTCTGTAACTGTTAAAATTTAATGTGCGCATCTTCCGTAGATACGTTGACGATATTTTTGCGGTAGTTTTCAAGACCGAGCTGGACGAGATTCTTACGATTTTTAACGATTATCACCCTTAATTGAAATTTACGTACAAGACCGAAATAAATGATGCAATCAGTTTCTTGGACGTAACAGTGTATAGAGAAAATAACACACTGATAACTAATTGGGACCGCAAACCGACGTTCTCGGGCAGATATATTAATTACTTTTTCAACCATCCACATAAATACAAAATCAATACGATTGTTAATCTTGTAGATCATGCTATTTTATTATCTAACGAACGCTTCCATAATGCTAACATTTAAATAATAACAGACATTCTGTTGAATAACTGTTTTCCAGTTCATATAATTAATAAAGACAGACTTAATATATTAAAAAAACCGCGGTAATAATAGTGATGACTCAGATCATCCGCCTTGGCTAAAACCCGGGGATAACGTGTTAATTATTCCTTATATTAAGGGTGTTAACGGAAATATAGGTAAAATTTTGAAAAAGTGTGACTTTAAAGTTCTCTACACTGTGCCGAAGAAACTTGATTGCATTATTAAAAGAGGGAAGGATAAATTGAATGATACTGAGCAAACCGAAGTTGTCTACAAATTAGGACTGCGTTGATTGTAATGCGACATATATTGGACAAACTACAAAGGACACGTTCAGACAAGGTTTAAACAACACCAGACTGATATTAGAAAGCACGAAAAAACAATCAATCCGTGGTTAGCAAAACACCGCCTTACACATGATCATGATTTTAATTGGTGCAAACCTGTGATTTACACAAGGAGAAATACACCAAAAAAAGATAAATAGCTGAAATGTTTTACATCAAGAAATTTTACGACACGATTAATTTACAGAGAGACACGGATAATTTAAACGTGATCTATTACAGAATAATAAGGACCACGTAATTTTCTGTTTATTATTTTATTTCTCCTTGTTTATAACTCCTTGACACTAACGGTTTAACTTCAAACATTCAGCTGTGAGTCATGGAGTGATACGGACGTGTATTTTAACAAGAGTTTCTTGATCATCTCGATGTCCGCGCTATTTTTACTTAATATTTGACGTGCAAACTTGTAAGAATTTTATTTTATTATTTTTTTATTGTAAGAATTCTATTTTATTTTATTGTGTAGTTCATAATTCCGAAACTTTTTAGACAAATTACCAATGTAGAATCTGCAATATAACTGTCACTTGAGAAGGGCCAAAACCCATGGCCGAAACGTTGTGAATTTATTAATAAATATGGCCAGTTGGGTCGTTTAGAATACAACTTTTAATTATTTGCTGGCGACGCAAAGTTTCCAATTTGTTTCATTATTATTTGTTGAACCACAGCACAATGGGGTGTTATTGTCGTTTTTTATGTCTGGTTTTTATGGTTTGACTCAATCTTTACGCTGAAGATGACCCAAAGAAAGGGTCGAAACGTACGCCTTTAACTTATCACCTCGACATTTCAAACTAAAGTGACTGGTTTCTTATATATATATAAGGTCGAATATATATACAATATATATATATATATATATATATATATATATATATAACAATCGTGTCGTGGAAGTGTAAAAACCAAACAATAAACAATATATAGATTTAAAGTTTAGAAAGACCTTCAATAACATTTAAATATATGTCCAGTAAATTTTCTGTATCCGTCTGCAAATTTAAACCATTGGTTTGTCTTTTTATATTTATCATTCAGAGATATTAAACGTTTGTTAAAGTATGGTTCAATGTCGAAGATTTCAGCTTCGTTCCAATTAAAATCGTATAAATAGACATAAAATCCAAAATAGATATAAAATAAATTTAATTAGCTAAGTACTACCAATACAAATGTAAATTGGCAAATTCTAAGTCATATAAAACAAACGTAAAATCAAAATAAAGCATAAAAACTTGGCGTGCCACAATTTAATAAAGTCAAGAAATTATTATGTACAATATTTACTCCAAATAAATAAAAGCGGAACATTAATAATATATCATTAGTTCTCTCTAATAAAAACGTACTTTACAAGTATATTTAAATATTATAAAACAAACATAATATTTCTATTTTGTCAAATTATATACATATATTATTAACATTATTGTAGATAATATTTAACATCAAAATATTTGCGAATTATTATAAAAATATAAAAGAAGTAAATATGCTTGTAGAAATGTATATCTATGTATATCAAAATGCGACACGGGCATGTCAAGTTTTTATGCTTTATTTTGATTTTACGTCTGTTTTTTTACTCATTGTCAGAATTTGCCTGAAATCACAAAAGTCACAGAAAAATAAAATAAAAGATTATTAGACGTTCTTCCGAAAACGTCCGTGCTTCGATTTAGGTCAAAGTTTGTAAATAGGTTCCTTTTTAGATAAAAAGACATATACTAAAAGGATTTGGTAAAAGTTTACAATAACTTACACAGCTCGGATTACTTTGACCTTGACATATGTTGTCAAAGTCACCCTCCTGAGTGACCTTCAGAAGGTTTTAGTCGGCGGTCGCTGTTTATTAAAAAGTTATAAACAAAAAAGTTTGGAAAATATAGCAGCTATTTTGAATATTGGAAGGCATAAACGACTAATATTACGTTTTTTTTTAAAGCAGAGAATACTTTATTTCGCGAGTATGTGCTTCAACTTAGAGAGCACATACTTGTAAAGCGCGCCACTAACCTATAGGTTAGTGACGCGCTTTACAAGTGGTGTGCTTTGTATGTGCTTTAACTTAGAAAGTTGATTATAACTTTTTAATAAACAAAAAAAAAATTTGCTGGGGAAAATTATTTAAAGCAGTAAATTGTTGGTATATTGAAAGGAAAGTTACCAATCTCTGCTTTAAATAACTTTTCTTTCAATATACCAACAATTCACTGCTTTAAGTAATTTTCCCACCAAACTATTTTGTTTATAACTTTTTAATAAACAATGACCGCCAGCTAAAACCTTCTGAAGGTTACTCAGGAGGGGGACCTTGACAACATATGTCAAGGTCAAGGTCGTTTATGCCTTTCAATACTCAAAATAACTGCTATATTTGTCAAACTTTTTTTGTTAATAACTTTTTAACGAATAACGACCGACGGCTAAAAACTTCTGAAGGTCACTCAGGTTGGTGACCTTGACAACATATGTCAAGGTCAAGGTCATCGGAGGGTGGTCCGTATTACTAAATAATTACCAAGGATTTTTAGCGACTCAAAAGTTATGTAACATTTTGAACATTTTTTTACACTTTTATGGTCTTGCACATTATTTTCAATTATAACAGGATGTTTTATTTATTATTACATTAAAATAGTTTCACATGGGTTTCCAACGTTCCACGCAAAGCGAAATCCATCCCACTCCACCCCCTGCCTACAGGGTGAAACAAAGTTTAGGCTGTAGTTCCAAGGGGCCCCTATGAGCTAGCAAGCTGAACTTTTTGTAGGAACTTCTCTAAGTGTAGGAATGCTAAATATAAAATATTGGTCCCGGCAATTGAATAGAAGTCAAGTTTTAAAGGTTTTGTTTCCTAGCGATAAGACATGCTTTTTGATTTCTAGAGAAGCATTTTGAGAATTTAAATAGAATTTCTGTAATTTTATCGATTGGAAAGGACCGACGGGATAGATACAACGTGATTACGATACGAGGTAACGAGCAAAATGACGGATAAAGATATAGTCACAATAGACAAGCTTACTAATGACAACTTCGAGTTTTGGAAATTCAGCATGTCGCTGTTGTTTGAGAAGAAGGAGATTCTAGAAGTCGTCAACGGGGAATTGAGACAGCCAGACGAAACGAAAGTGGCTGAACTGAGAACTTGGCATAAGAAAGATAGCGAAGCTCGTTATTGCATTGCATCGACGGTCGACAGACTCATTACTAAACACATTCTTCACTGCAAGACAACAAAAGAAATGTGGGAGAAGATTTGCAATCTGTATGAGAAGAAGTCAGAAGAACAGATCACAATGTTGCAGAAGAAGATTCACAATCTCAAGCTCAATACAGGCGAAAAGGTGAGAGATTACATAGCGGAGGCTCGAAACGTGGCAGCGCAGCTTGAGAGTGCAGGTGACAGAGGAGTTTCAGATGGTATGTTGCAGACTATCATTATTGAAGGATTGCCAACAGTTAAATACAGTGGTTTTCTGTTTGGCTGGAATTCCAAGCCAAAGGCTGACAAGAATCTGTCTAACCTAGAAGCTGAGTTGATTGCCGCAGAAGAAATGATCTTGTCTCAAGAAGAGGAAGTCTAGCGCCCCCGGAAAAGACATCAAGAATAAGCAATCACAGAAGGAAGAAGAGGATACAACGGATGCTGTATTCTTCGCTCGTGCACACGTTGCAGAAGAGAACCTTTCAGAATACGAGCAAGTATGGCTAGCTGATAGTGGAGCATCGTATCACATGGCTTGTGATAAGGCAATGTTCGAGAACTTGCATAAAGCAGACATGACTTTTATCAAATTAGGTGACAAAAGTCGTGTGCCTATTATTGGAAAGGGTGATATAAAGGTTGAAGCACTGGTAAATGGCACATGGAAACCGTGTCGTTTGGAAAATGTTCTCTGTGTTCCAGATTTACGCACAAACCTTTTCTCTTTTTCGCAGTGCACTAATCATGGATACAATCTTTATACTATGTTATTTAGAACAATCTTTATATTATGTTATTTAGAAAACTGACTATCGCAGAAGCAAATACTGCAGAGGAAAAGGTTAATAAGCTGAAATTGTGGCACGAAAAGCTGGGGCACATTGGCTTGTCTACAATGAAGAAACTGGTAAAAGAAAACCCTTCTGTTGGCATCTGCAAAGAAGACTTACAGAACTTTGAATGTGAAGCATGCATTTTTGGTAAGGCAAAACGTAAATCATTCAAGTCTCGAGAAGATAAGCATTACGAACCGGGAGAGTTCGTTCATTCGGACGTATGCGGACCGTTTCCTACTACAGCGTTCAACGGAGCTAAATACTATGTAGTATTTAAGGATGATGCGAGTGAGTATCGACACATATACGCGGTACTAAGTGAAGCAAATGTATTTAAAAAATTTGTTGAATATGCAAATCTTGTACGAAATTTGTTTAAACAGGAGATTAAAGTACTGAAGACTGATAATAAACGAGAATACGTGAACGACAACTTTAGAAGGTTCCTAAAGGCTCGAGGAATTGAACATCAAACTTCTGCTCCCTACAACCCGGAACAAAATGGCAAAGCGGAAAGAGACATCCGGACAATTAATGAAATGATCCGCTCAATGTTGTATGGCCGACATTTGCCAAAATATTTGTGGGCAGAGGCGGTACGAATGGCCGCCTATATTTTAAACCGAACACCGACAAGCAAGAGCAACATGTCACCGTTAGAGAGATGGACCAAGAAGAAACCGAACTTGTCAAATGTTAAAGTATTCGGTTGCGTCGATTATGCTCACGCGCCAGACAGCCAACGACGGAAATTGGATCAAAAAGCAACCAAAATGATTTTTGTTGGTTATGAAGGTAATTCAGAAAATTGTCGGCTATTTGATCCGAAGAGTCAGAAAATTACTGTGGCAGCGAGTGTAAAAGTTGATGAGGAGTTACAATATTATCCATTTTTGAAAACAGTGGGAGCAGAAGAAGTAGAAAAATGTTCGTTTACTATTGTCGAAGATGAAGGAACAGATGATGTAACAACAGATCGACAAGAAGAGACGGACAATGAAGAGGATGATTATGAAGACGCAACTGAGGAAGCTGAAGAGGAAAGCACTAGTAAGGGTGTTGAAAACAGCAATAGACGAATACTGCGTGATCGAAAAACTCTTAAGAAGCCTGAATGTCTCTCTTGCTATCAAGCAAACATTGCAGAAGCCAAACCAACGTATGAAGATGCTGTAAATGGTGTGGAAGCGGCACACTGGAAGAAAGCAATAGACGAAGAAGTCTCGGCACGAAATAAAACATGGTTTAACGCGCCAAAACCAGCAGATAAGAAGATAATAAGCTGCAAGTGGATTTTCAAGAGAAAAGTAACACCAGGTGACCCCGATCGATACAAAGCACGGTTGGTTGCAAGTGGTTTTTCTCAGCAATACGGAGTTGATTATGTGGACACCTACGCTCCTGTTGTGCGATATGAGAGCATTCGCTTGTTATTATCAATGGCCGCGGCTGAGGATCTTGAAATTCTGCAGTTTGATGTGAGGACTGCTTTCCTGTATGGGAAACTAAAAGAGGATATCTGGATCAAATTACCATCCGGACCATGGCCAGAAGACAAACGCATTGTGAAGCTTCAACGATCACTTTATGGTTTAAAGCAGTCTCCACACTGCTGGAACGATAGACTTGATGATGCTCTTCAAAAACTCAACATGCAAAAATCAGATGCTGACTGCATCTACATCGGTGAGATGGAGTCAGAGATGCTATACCTTGCTCTTTACGTGGATGATGGCCTGGTGATCTGCAAGTCTGCCAGGATCTTACAGCTTTTCTTGCAGAAACTGAGTGAAAAGTTCGAAATCAAAGTGAGTAAGCCGAACTACTTTGTAGGTATAGAAATAGAACGAGACTACCAAGAGAAGACAATTAAAATCCATTGAGCGACATATATTCAAGAATTGATCGATAGATACGGGATGAGTGAAGCTAAAGGCATATCTACACCGATTGATTCAAATGTCAAACTGTCTAGGAAAATGAGTCCTGAAACGGATGATGAGGTATTGGATCCACAGAAGTATCCCTACAGCAGCTTGATCGGATTTCTACAGTTTGCAGCGAATGTTACACGTTTTGATATTGTTCAGAAAAGGTTGTATTATTCGAATGAGTTACCGACCGAAAGGCGGTAAGGCAGAAATCATAGCTCGAATCGGATGGCTCTCGTGAACGCACCACGGAAGGTGGGCGGCGCCACTTCCTGGCTCGCTACGCTTGAAATTAGACAAGTCGGAGCGGGTGAACTCGGAATGTTCATACCGAAAAGGAGGAACGATTTCCTTATTCCGGTTACGGTCGTCGAACAGTGACGACGTACGCGTGTCGATTCCTGAGAATCTTTGTGTAACAGTCGAGTCATATTTCTCGTTGCGAGTGCGAAACAGATTACCACAGACACACCGTCTAGCCAATCTTCCGATCCAGAGGAACCGAGGAGATTACGGACTTGGATGGGACCGACTGACTTCGAGATTGAGAGGTGGGACGGCGTAACGCCGTCGCCATCTTATCGAGACGATCCTCCCGGTATACCCGAGGACGGATATTCTATTCTTACGAGCGGTATCTCGGTGTCCTCTCTAGTAGGCACCGAGAGAATTCATACATGAGGTAAGGAGACTGACTCTGATGCGGTAATGCCGAGGATTACGTCTAGAAGTACTAATCCGTCGGTTCGCTTTCAGATCTGTCTCATTTCTTTCTACGAAGCCTAGAAGTGCTTCGTAACCGAGCAAGGAGCGAGACACGTGTAAACGTGTAATTCACTGACGAGATACCTATACGTATCGCTGTGCTAGTTACGCACATCTTGAGATGAACGTTCATGACTTTCCTTTCTTTTCTTTGTTACGTGTCGAAACGAGCGTGATGGTATATTCTATCTCGTTCTTTCCTTTGTTAACAATCGAGCGCTCGATCACTGCGTATGCGACCTTGCAAGGTATATATCATATTTCTTTTGTATTCATTGCGGCATTTCTGTGTTTGAGAATCGGATCAATCTTTGACTTGAGAACGTGTTGGTATAACCAACCGTTGCTGTATTTCTTAACGGAACAGCGTTACTGCTTTCGAGATATTGTAAAATTGACAAGTTCTAATCTGTCGATGAGACTAACGACACGAGCTGTGATTTCTTCATTGAGATGTGATTTCAAGTACAATTCGTATTCAAAATAAGCTGTAGTATTATTGCGAGAGTTTATGATTCTATTACAACAGTCATTAAAATTAGTATATATTCATTCAGTTGATTTATGAAGTTACAGTCCACTAAGTTTCTTTCAAGATTGGTTTATTCTCTGATTATATGGTTTATATTATGTATATTGCGTTTATGATTCTAATGTTTATGATTGAATTTCAATATGTTATGTATAACCGATAACGCCGCTTAGAGCGCGGATATATTTATATGTACTGATTCTGATTTATACTGCCATTTATGATTTATATTCTATTTACATGTTTTCTTATGATTGATGTTCATATATTCGATATGTATAATTTTGTAAAGAATACTGGCAAGGTTTTTCGGCAGTTTCCCTTGCCCTTGCGGTGTATACTGGTATTCTTTTGATTACTTCTGCCGATTGATTTCTTTATTTGATATTAAAACAAGATTCAAAATTCAACGAGAGTCGTTTCAATGTGTTGCTTCCTCACATATATATTCACGAGTCCAGACTTAAGATAAGTTTGTACATAATTTTGGTCCTTCGAGCCGGATAAATGAATCCGGACTCAGAGTTTGAGTTACAGATTAAATTCAGAATTGTGAAATCAAATATAGTTTGAAAGTCGAATCGAATGATAGAGAGATTTATTGTTACATTCTTTCAAGTAACGTCCGGATTTGAGGAGCGACACATTGAATATCTCATAGAGTGTATATCGGAACAAAGATACAGTTGTAAGGTGCGATTCACGAGAGCTATCTTTAACTTTGACAAACATGGAGCCTAATCAGATAATCGAACGGTTGAATCAACAACTTGTGTTGAGTCATTCAATTTCTACCGCCTATGATAACTTTGTTGGAGACGGGTTATCAAGATTTACGAAACAACGAGTCGATTTCCATCTTTCTTTGTTACATGATACGTGGAGTTCGTTCAGTTCAGCTCACGACGCGATTCTGTTGTCTCTGGTCAAGCTCTCGGATGAGAACGGCCAGTTAATTCGGACACATTCATATTTCGCGGATCAGTTATTCTCCGTGACTCACATGTGTTATCTCGCAGCAGTTGAGCAGATTAATTCTAGTCTCAACACCAACCAACCGAGTATTACCGGATCTTCTACGATCCAATCTTTACCTAACGAGGTCCAAGCACCTACCTGTTATCATAGCCAACACGCACGCTTACCACGGATTAACATCCCTAAATTTGACGGCACTCCATCTGAGTGGCTTAATTTCAGAGATTTATTTTCCTCTCTTGTCCTATCGAATTTGACTTTGACATCTGTCGAGAAACTGCAGTATTTGAAAACCAGTTTGATCGGTACGGCCGCTCATTTAATTAAGAACACAACGCTCACTTCTGAGAACTTTTCTAAAGCATGGGAATCGTTAGTGTCATTTTATGACAACCCACGCATTCAAGTCAATACCGTATTACAATCCTTAGTCGACCTCAAACCTGTGAACAGGGAATCTGCTGTTGAATTGGAAGGTTTGTACACTTCCGTTCTCCAAATCTATAGAACATTAGAAACGCTGCAACGCCCCGTTGAAACGTGGGACGACTTTCTTGTTTTTATGACTGTTCAAAAGCTAGATTCTGAATCTGTTAAAGCTTGGGAGAACACATTGGGATCTTCAAAAGTTCCCCCATCATGGCAAAAGTTTAGTGAATTTCTGATCACTCGTCTTTTCTCGCTTAAAGCCTACGAGAAGTCTCGTAATAGCAAGACTGCATCAAAACAAGTTAAGGCTACTGCCAAGGCTCATTACCAAGGAAAATCAACTGATGCTTCGCCGAGTTATGCACCTACGTGCTTGATATGCAAGGGAAAGCATTATGTTAGCAAGTGCCCGAAATACTTGGACGAAACTGTCACTCAGAAATTGGCCCTCGTAGCCAAGCACAAGCTGTGCTACAACTGTCTAGGAAGTCATCGGGTATCACAGTGTAAAGTTACAAAACGATGTCAGAGGTGCGCCAAGAAACATCACACAACAATCCATCGGATGGATGTTCCATCTACCAAGGAGGTAAAATCAGAGCCCCAACGACAATCTGACTCTACGGTGGTAACTCAGGATAAGGCCAAGGTGCTCCATTCTGCAGTTCTTACAACCTCTTACGTTTTGTTAGCAACCGCACAGGTGTTCATTGTTTCAGAGCGGAATGAAATCCGGAAGGTTCGAGCTTTACTAGATCAGGGTTCGGAGATTTCTTTAATCTCTGAACGAGTCGTACAACAGCTTAGGCTGCCTCGAGAACATTCGTCACTCTCTTTAGTCGGAATAGGTGACCAAAAATCGAATAAAACGTTTGGATGTACTTCCTTTGAGATTAGATCACATTTCAGCTCGGATTTGATTTTGGTAATATCTGCATATATTCTCCCAAAGCTTACTACTTCTATTCCTTCGGTTGAATTGTCTCAAAATTCCTGGCCTCATTTAGAAGGCATTCAATTAGCAGATCCCGAACTCTTTTCACCGAGTTCAATTGATCTGATCTTAGGTGCTGATGTATACGGATACTTACTAGAGGATCAGTTGATCAAAGGATCGATTGGTTCACCGGTGGCCCAAGCCACCAAGTTAGGTTGGATAGTTTCAGGCCCAACGGCACTTAATGCCTCTTCTGGTCAAAAACGAAGTTGTCATGTGTCAATTGACAGACAGCTTAACGATTTGGTACAGCGATTCTGGGAATTGGAAGAAGTTCCCTCAGCAAACACTCCAATTCTTTCAAAAGAAGAACAAGATTGTGAAGATCACTTTCTTTCGACGCATACTAGAGACGTGACAGGTAGATATGTGGTTAGATTGCCATTTAAGCTACCACCTGGAAAACTCGGAGATTCACGAGCGAAAGCTCTTCGAATAGTTACTAATCTGTCTAATCAACTCAGGAGTAACACGAATTACGCGACAGCATATTCGGAATTCATGACGGAATACGAACAGTTAAGACATATGGAAAGAGTTCCTGTCTTACAACCTGAGCCTATATTAGCGTACTATTTACCACATCACGGCGTTTGGAGAGAGCACAGTCTTACCACAAGACTTAGAGTCGTGTTCAACGGTTCGAGTCTTACGACGACTGGCGTGTCATTGAATGATCTATTGCATACAGGAGCTAAATTACAAATTGATTTGTTTGACGTACTCTTATGGTTTCGATTTTTCCTTTATGTTTTCATAGCTGATATAGAGATGTTCCGGCAAATAAGGGTAAATCCCTTAGACTGGGACTTTCAACGAATATTTTGGTTAGATTCAGACCATCAGGTTATTGTTTTTGTGCTTACCACAGTTACATACGGTTTAGTTTGCGCGCCTTTTCTGGCCCTGCGAACTCTCGATCAATTAGTACACGATGAAGGGAGACGATTTCCCTTAGCTATCTCCGTCATGAAAAAGGGACGATATGTGGACGATGTCCATGGAGGAGCGGATTCATTAGAAGAAGCTCAGGAGAAAGTCGAGCAAGTAGATAAGCTGTGCATGGCGGGCGGTTTTAGATTGCAAAAATGGATGAGCAATCATCCAGCCATTCTAGATAACATACCGGCTGAGAGGAAGATAACTTCTCATTCAATTCAGATTAAAACCGACGCTACAGTTCATGTTCTAGGCTTAACCTGGAACGCGATGTCGGATACGTTTCAATTCACGTTAGAGCTTCCCAAAACGGGAGCAGTTACCAAGCGCGGTATTCTATCGACTATGGCTAAATTTTTTGATTCCATGGGTTTCTTGTCTCCAATTACTATTTCAGGAAAGATCTTCATTCAAGAGTTATGGTCTATCAAACTGGATTGGGATGACCCTTTACCAGAGGATAAGTCCGTAAAATGGACAGAGTTCGTTGATCAACTAAGAGATATGCCGAAGTTTGACTTTCCGAGATGGATAGGAACGAAATCAGGTTCTAACGTTGAGCTTTACGGTTATAGCGATGCATCACAGCACGCTATGGCGGCAGTTGTATACACAAGAGTGGTGTCAACTGACGGAAAGATTACTACTCACCTTATTGCAGCGAAAACAAAGGTAGCCCCGTTGAAGAGACTCACAATTCCACGTTTGGAGTTAACAGCAGCGGTTCTACTTGTAAAACTTGTATCTCACATACTGAAAGTGATGGACCTAGATAAGGTTCCCGTTTTTCTAAATACAGATTCAGCCATCGCGCTAACATGGATCCAAGGACATCCGTCCAAATGGAAGGAGTTCGTACAGAACCGAGTTCTTTTCATTCAGAAAACTTTGCCTGACGCAATATGGAATTTCATCCCTGGAAAAGATAACCCAGCGGATTTGGCTACAAGAGGACTAACTCCTAAACAGTTGTCAGAATCCACAACATGGTGGACTGGACCTTGCTGGCTAACGCAGGATCCATCTACATGGCCGAATGAATCATTTTCAATTTCTTCAGAGGACGGGTTGGAAGAGCGACCGTCCCGGGTAGCGACTACCCTCACATCGAAATCTCCTAAACTGTGGGATTTAATAAATAAATACTCAAACCTCAATCGATTAATTCGAATTACTGCGATCTGCAAAAGAGTACTTAAACGATTTCGGAGGATCTCTGAATCCTCATTGACTTATTCGTTAACAACGACTGAATTAAATGAAGCAAAACTGTTCTGGATTAAAACTGTGCAGCATGCTTACTTTTCTCATGAGATTAAGGCTTTGTCCTCAGGACGAGACTTATCTAATTCAAACGGAATATTGAGTCTTACTCCAAGACTAGATTCAGACGGACTCTTAAGGGTTGGAGGACGTCTTGAGAATTCTTCTTTGCCCGAAACGGCTAAACATCCTTATGTCTTGCCGAGACATTCCCCCTTAACGACACTAATCATAGCGGACGCTCACAAGCGTACACTTCATGGAGGCGTGCAAGATACGCTCGCGTTCATAAGAACTCATTACTGGATAGTAGGAGGCCGAGCTCCCATTCGGTCCTTTATCGTTAAGTGTGTTAGATGCGCCAGATTTCGACAATCTAGGGCACGACAAATCATGGGGCAACTCCCAGCGGAGAGATTGACCCCGTCGAGACCTTTCCTACACACCGGAGTTGACTACGCGGGTCCTTTTGTGGTAAAGACGTGGAAAGGAAAAAACGCCAAGACGTACAAGGCGTACATTGCTCTCTTTGTGTGCTATTCCACATCGGCGATTCACTTAGAGTTAGTCACCGATTATTCTACAGAGGCCTTCATGGCAGCGTATAAACGATTTACAGCACGACGCGGAATTTGTGCTACTCTATCTAGTGACTGTGGTACAAATCTCAAAGGTGCAGATGTTCAATTGCAGAAACTCTTCTCTGCCTCCACAAAGGAGTTCGGAGAATTAGCCTCACTACTTGCGGGAGACGGAACACAGTGGAAGTTCAATCCACCCGCTGCCCCGCATTTCGGCGGTAAGTGGGAAGCTGGTGTCAAATCGGTAAAAAAGCATCTTAAACGAGTTGTTGGTGAGCAGTTGCTCACATATGAAGAAATGACCACATGGTTGGCTCAAATTGAAGCGGTATTGAATTCTCGACCTCTTTGTCCTCAGTCAGATGATCCAAGCGATCAGTCTGCCTTAACTCCTGGTCACTTTCTTATAGGTCAAGCATTAGCTACGATCCCTGAACCAACACTGGAAGGGATTAAGATTTCACATCTTTCACGATGGCAGTTACTTCGAAAAATGTTGGAAGACTTTTGGAATCAGTGGTCGCGAGAATGTCTTCATCGATATCTCGCTATTCACAAGTGGAACAAGGTAGCTCCTTCAATCAAGGAAGGTGCATTAGTACTGGTGGTGGATGAACGATATCCTCCCTCCAAATGGCCTTTAGGGCGTATCATTCAAACACATCCTGGAAAGGACGGACATACGAGAGTAGTAACAGTTCGCACGCAAGTGTCAACACTCAAGAGACCTATCACTAAGATCTGTCCACTTCCTATCAATACAGACACGTTGTAGTTTAGTTCGTTAACCAAGTTAACGAAGGCGGGCGGTAATGTTCAGAAAAGGTTGTATTATTCGAATGAGTTACCAACCGAAAGGCGGTAAGGCAGAAATCATAGCTCGAATCGGATGGCTCTCGTGAACGCACCACGGAAGGTGGGCGGCGCCACTTCCTGGCTCGCTACGCTTGAAATTAGACAAGTCGGAGCGGGTGAACTCGGAATGTTCATACCGAAAAGGAGGAACGATTTCCTTATTCCGGTTACGGTCGTCGAACAGTGACGACGTACGCGTGTCGATTCCTGAGAATCTTTGTGTAACAGTCGAGTCATATTTCTCGTTGCGAGTGCGAAACAGATTACCACAGACACACCGTCTAGCCAATCTTCCGATCCAGAGGAACCGAGGAGATTACGGACTTGGATGGGACCGACTGACTTCGAGATTGAGAGGTGGGACGGCGTAACGCCGTCGCCATCTTATCGAGACGATCCTCCCGGTATACCCGAGGACGGATATTCTATTCTTACGAGCGGTATCTCGGTGTCCTCTCTAGTAGGCACCGAGAGAATTCATACATGAGGTAAGGAGACTGACTCTGATGCGGTAATGCCGAGGATTACGTCTAGAAGTACTAATCCGTCGGTTCGCTTTCAGATCTGTCTCATTTCTTTCTACGAAGCCTAGAAGTGCTTCGTAACCGAGCAAGGAGCGAGACACGTGTAAACGTGTAATTCACTGACGAGATACCTATACGTATCGCTGTGCTAGTTACGCACATCTTGAGATGAACGTTCATGACTTTCCTTTCTTTTCTTTGTTACGTGTCGAAACGAGCGTGATGGTATATTCTATCTCGTTCTTTCCTTTGTTAACAATCGAGCGCTCGATCACTGCGTATGCGACCTTGCAAGGTATATATCATATTTCTTTTGTATTCATTGCGGCATTTCTGTGTTTGAGAATCGGATCAATCTTTGACTTGAGAACGTGTTGGTATAACCAACCGTTGCTGTATTTCTTAACGGAACAGCGTTACTGCTTTCGAGATATTGTAAAATTGACAAGTTCTAATCTGTCGATGAGACTAACGACACGAGCTGTGATTTCTTCAGATATAGCATTTGGTGTAAACGTGCTGAGTCGTTTCCTGCGAAATCCCGGACAAGAACATTGGACAGCAGCGAAGCGGATATTAAGATATCTTAAGCAAACAACCAGTGAAGGAATTACATATAGCTGTACGAGATCAAGTCAAGAGTTAATCTGCTACTCAGACGCAGATTTTGCAGGAGATAAGGACGAACGACGCTCAACTACCGGATATGTTGCCATTTTGAATGGAGAACCGATAGCGTGGGCTTCAAGACGACAGAAAATTATAACCCTATCTACAGCAGAGGCAGAACTGGTGGCAGCATCTCAAGCAACTTAAGAGGTGGAATGGCTGAAACAGATGATTGCAGCATATAAGAGCATTCCTGAAGAGATGATACCAGCAATTACTTTAAACGTTGACAATCAAGCTGCGATTGCACTCAGCTTGAATCCAATTTTTCATCAAAGGACCAAGCACGTCGACATCAAGTACAAATATATCAGAAAGGTCGCCGAGTTCAAGAAGATTACTGTGAAATATTTCCCCACGGAGGATCAGTTAGCTGACTTGATGACCAAGGGCCTACCCAAGCCGAGATTAAATCATTTGAAGGACAAACTATCCAAGGACCCAGAGGCCTCAGTGGGAGTGTTATAAATTGAGATGAGTCCTCTGAGTCTTCGAGAGAGGGCGCTGGAATGGCGGGCGCTGTAATAATGGAGAGCACCGCTTCCCTTCTACCTTTTCCTTATCTCTAATATACATGGTTTATGTTCTTCACGTTACTTCTTCTAGAAATTTGATCGATCGATGCACGTACTTTTGTTAGTTCATTCAGTTAACAGTTTTTTAGTTTTTCAATTCCCTTTTAAGCATCGTTCACGTATTACTGTATTTTCGGACACAATAAATGTGTATTATTTTCACTCTACGTTTGTGTCTCAAATTACTCCGACGATCGCACACCGACTCGACGGAACAACACTATTATGTTCTTCAATCTTTTCTACTCCTATTTCATATATAATTATTTAAGGGGAGCCTGCACCCGTCTGTATTACCGATAAGACGCGAGTCTTCGCGAATCTTCTTTTGAAGTAACATATCTTTTTATTGGCTTTACAGAATGAAATATCCTTCTCAGAAGTTAAAGTATTTGCACTAATAATGTCCACGCTGGTCGATTTTATTCCAAGAACAAAAATAATTTCAGAAATACAGATTTTTGTTACCTACTCTCACGTCGTCATGAAAACATTTGCTTCATATAAACATTCTACAATTTGTTATTACAAAATGAGACCAGCCTGGACAACGGATAACATGAAGAAATAACATATCATAGTTAGAATTAGGCTCAGACACGTAACAAAAAAGATATGCTGCTCAAAAGATTATATAACCTATAACTGTTGTAAATATTCATTACTTTTGGTAATCTATGGCCAATAAATCTATCGCGTTTGTAAGAGACTGCTCTATGTGTTTACGTTTTCAAAGACGAAGTCGTCTCGTAGAATTCCGCGAGTCACGGTCGTACGGACAAACACGCGAGTCGTTTAGTCGAAACGTGGTAGTCTCCTTGTAACGAGCAAATCAATACATATTGTCGTTCAGAACTTATAATCCGTCGCATATTTCTTTAATCCTGTGCCAGATCCCAACAGGTTATGGGCCCAGAGACACTGGAAAATCTGTGGACACTGTAGAAAGTGATTTTGGCTGGATGTGAGTGAGTGAAAGACGGATTATCTGTGAGAAAAGACTAACCGCGTGGTCCCGGTGAATTTATTATAGAAGCTGCGGAGTGATAAAAGACTGTCGCCTGTAGGATAGCATATATAAGGAAATATGCCAAATACAGCGCCGCAAGTTACACCGGCTCGGAGCGTAGTCTTGCCGAGCATAAATAAATTGAAGGGATCGGAAGATTATAATACTTGGAAATTTGCCATGAAAATGACATTAATGCGTGAAAAGGTTTGGAGCTACGTGACTGGAGAGGCGTATGGTGCAGGGGCGGTTGATTCGGAGAAGGATGCGGACGCCCTAACCACGATCTGCCTAAGTGTCGAGCCTCACCTCTACCCATTCGTCATGAATGCTCGCAAGGCGAAGGAAGCCTGGGACGAGCTGGCAAAAGTATTTGAAGACAAAGGTGTCAATCGAAGGATAGGGCTGATTGATTATCTGCTGGATCAGAAGCTTGAGAAACACAGTAACATGCAGAGCTACATTACTGCGATTATGTCAACAGCACAGAAACTGGCAGACATTAACAAAGCTTTAGATGACGATCTGATTGCAGTAGTCATGCTGCGAGGTCTCCCAGCAGAATATAAACCAATGAGAATGGCTCTGGAAAATTCGGGCACAGAAATAACATCCGAAATGGTACGGAGAAAGCTGCTGCAGGAAGACATGAAAAATAGTCTGCAGGAAGCGACTTCGGAGGAATCAGCTCTTTATGTCAAAGGCAAGAAAACGGCCAAGAAGAACCCTAAAGAAAGATTCAAGTGTTACGGATGTGGAAGTAAAGGACACTTCAAGAATGAATGTCCTGAATTAAAGAAGCAGCAGGAGAAATCCAAGGAACAACCCAGTGCCAAGGGAAGTAATGAGAAAAAAGCTAAGGAATGGACTCTCCTAACAGCTCTGGGATCATCGCGAGACTTCAATCCAGACGTGTGGTATATAGACTCTGGTGCATCGTCCCACATGACCTCGAGAAAAGACTGGTTACACAACATGCAAGATGGTAGAAGCAAGGTATTAGATGTTACTTGTGCCAATGATCAAAAACTGTCAAGCGCTGGGAAAGGGAATGCGGTCATAAATGTAAATGCTAGGGATCTTAGAGTGATTTCAGATGTTACTTACGTACCGAAACTAGCTGCAAATTTATTGTCGGTTTCCAAAGCAGTGCACAAGGGTCTGTGTGTGTTGTTTAGTTCTGCAGGTTGTCAGTTGTTTGTGGAGGCGGAATGCAGCGTACAAGGAGAAGCTGTGCTCACAGCATCGGAAGAGGGTGGTATATGTATACAGACTGGATCGTGTCGAAGCTGTACCCAAGGATGTTGCATTAGCTTCTGCTGCTAAAAAGGGCTCGAGAGAACTATGGCATAAAAGGCTTGGACATTTGAGCCAAAAAGGGATGGATCTGCTGAAGAACGGCATGGTAGAAGGTATTTTTTATGGAAACGAACCCTATAAACCATGTGTGTCATGTATTCAGGGGAAGCAGCATCGCCTTCCGTTCGCAAAGGCTAGTGAGGGAAAAACGTCTCAAAAACTGGAACTTATTCATACTGATGTCTGCGGCCCGATGTCTGAAGCATCGGCAGGAAGGGCAAGGTACATGCTCATTTTTGTGGATGACTATACAAGGAAAATATTCGCTTATTTCTTAGCATCCAAGGATCAGGTATTTGAAAAGTTCAAATTATTCAAATCTAAAGTAGAAAATGAGACTGACTTAAGAATTAAGGCAATACGCTCTGACAATGGAACTGAATACACAAATAAGAAATTAGAATCTTTTCTAAAAGAAAATGGTATTGCTCACCAGCTGACGGTGCCGTATACCCCGCAGCAGAACGGGATTGCAGAACGGACGAACAGATCAATCTGCGAAATGGCAAGAAGCATGCTTATGGATTCCGGTCTAGGAAAAAAGATGTGGGCGGAAGCATGTAAAACAGCCGTGTATCTCAAGAATAGAGCGCCTCACAGAGCAATAACGCAGGTGGTTCCTGAGGAAAAATGGTCTGGCAAGAAGATAAACCTTAGCCATTTAAAGGTATTCGGATGTCCCGCCTATGTACATATCCCTGATCAGCTGCGCACAAAATGGGATCCAAAGGGCAAAAAACACATATTCGTTGGATATTGTGAAGAGGGCTACAGGCTTATTGATCCCGAGAGACCAAAAAGAGCCATCAGAGCAAGAGACGTAATCTTTCTGGAAGATTTCATAAAAAATAAAACTCAAGAAGCTCTAGATACTGATAGCGTTGAGGAAGAATCCAATAAGCAGGGCATCAAGGAACTGGGTGCAGAAGAAACGGTCGTTGTTTCGGATGCCATAGGAGCGGAAACGAATGGCGACGAAGATGAACATCCACAAATAATGGAACAGTGGGAAGATGCCCAAGAATTGGATGACAGCCTGATAAAAATCGAGAGCGCCAGCGAGGAAGAAATCGACCAGGAACTTCAATCGGAAGGAAGATACCCGAGGCGGATACGGACCAGAACTAAACAATACCCTGATTACGTGACGTATGCGGCCATTACTGACATGGATGATCCGAGCAGTGTGAAGGAAGCAATGCAGAGGGCGGACAAGGAAAAATGGAAAATGGCCATGAAGGAAGAGCTGACCTCGATGCAAGAAAATGGAGTCTGGGAATTAGTGGAGCCACCGGTGAATGACAAAATAGTTGGATGCAAGTGGGTGTTTAAAGTTAAGCGTGCAATTGACGGAAGTGTACGTTACAAAGCCAGACTGGTAGCCAAGGGCTACAATCAGCGTCATGGTGTTGACTATTTCGAGACTTTCTCACCTGTGGTTAGGCGGTCTACTATCAGAATTCTATTTACAATAGCCGTTCAGTTTAATTTAGGAATAAATCATCTTGACGTAACTACTGCCTTCTTACATGGGGAACTTGAGGAGGTAGTATATATGTCACTCCCAGAAGGCATTGAAGATGCTAAATCGTCGAATAAAGTATGCTTATTAAAAAAGTCAATCTATGGTTTGAAACAGGCATCCAGATCATGGAATAAGAAAGTAAACAAAGTATTGTTAGAAATTGGCTTTAAACGTTTAAAAACGGAACCCTGTGTTTATTATAAGGTAAATGGCAATCTTATTCTTGTTCTGTGCCTGTATGTAGATGATTTTTATATACTTTATAATGATGAAAAAGAAATGAAAAACTTAGTTGTCCAACTAGAAGGTAAATTTAAAATTAAGGATTTAGGCGAAGCACATCAATGCCTGGGAATGAGAATAAGCAGGGACAAAACTGCAGGGACTTTGCATCTTGACCAGGAACAATATGTCAATTTTGTACTTAAAAAATTTGGAATGTTAGAATGTAATCCTGTGCAAAGTCCAACTGAAACGTCTTTCTTAGAGATTATATCAGAAACGAAAGAAATAGTTGAAGATATGCCTTATAAGAGTTTAATAGGATGTTTAATGTATCTCGCGATAAATACTAGGCCAGATATATCGTATGTAACTTGTGCGTTGAGTCGCTTCAATGACTGCCCAACTGAACAACACTGGAACTGTGCAAAAAGAGTGTTGCGTTATTTAAAGGGAAGTTCTCACTATAGCTTAAAATTTAAAAGGTGTAAAGATGAGAATTTTGATCTTTTTGGTTGGGTAGACGCCGATTGGGCAGGCGACAGAATTGACCGAAAGTCCTATACAGGATATATATTCAAATTAGGTGAATGTCCCATCTCATGGGAAAGTAAAAAACAAGGTTTAGTTTCTCAATCCTCTACCGAAGCTGAATATATAGGACTGACAGAAGCGAGCAAAAAAGCTTTGTACTTAGGAAATCTTATCTCCGATCTTTTGGGAAAAGAAAAGGGAAAAAGGATTATCATCTTCAATGATAATCAAAGCGCTATTAAATTGTCAGAAAATCCAGTTCATCATAACCGTACAAAGCACATAGATGTAAGATACCACTTTATTAGAGAATGTATTGAAAACGGCCGCATTGAAGTGCAGTATGTACCATCTGAAAAAATGCCAGCAGATGTGCTGACCAAAGGTTTGTCAAATGTGAAACATAAAGTTTGTATAAACGCTCTGGGATTGAATATAGATAAGAATTAATTGCCATAGATTAAGGGAAAGTGTTGTAAATATTCATTACTTTTGGTAATCTATGGCCAATAGATCTATCGCGTTTGTAAGAGACTGCTCTATGTGTTTACGTTTTCAAAGACGAAGTCGTCTCGTAGAATTCCGCGAGTCACGGTCGTACGGACAAACACGCGAGTCGTTTAGTCGAAACGTGGTAGTCTCCTTGTAACGAGCAAATCAATACATATTGTCGTTCAGAACTTATAATCCGTCGCATATTTCTTTAATCCTGTGCCAGATCCCAACAATAACCTTGTCTATCTTTGATCTAAAAAGGATAGATATATTGTATAGATGCTCGTTAGACAAGGACAGATCTATATCGGTCGGTAATCTAGACGATCAAAATTATCGACATCGTTGGAGTTTGCCTGACACTGCAGGACCCTTAAGGGGATCCTGCACCCGTTTGTATACCGACATTATCGGAATTAGAGAAATCTTTTAATTGGCTTTACAGAATTGCAAAAATCTTTTACAGAATTAAAGTACGCACAAAAATCTAGAGTAAAACACGCGATTTTATATCAAAAACAAAAAAAAATTAAAAATAGTACTAATTTGGGCACACAACAGCTGTCACTTAACGACAATTTGCTTAAAACAAAAATACTGTAGTTTATATATACAAACTGAAAGTCGCTTACTCTAGGAAAAACATGTACGAATAATATCGTGCAAGTAGAACTAAGATTCAACGCTTACAAGATTTTTCTTTTTTGCATTTTATGAATGCAATGTAAGTTATTTTAGGTACTATCCTTGTCTATATCTTTGTCTATACAACGACAGATCTATATAGGTCGGTAACATAGACGATCGAAGTTATTGACATCGTTGGAGTTCGCCTGTCACTGCAGAATCCCCTTAAAACGTTCTCCGGCTCCCAGTGGTGCTCAACTTGAACAAATCGTTATTCCTACATACATTTGTCCCTCCTGTTGAAAGAAATAAGATAAGAACCATTTAGCTGTTTCCCTCCGCTTCCCATGCGCAAAAGCGCAAAAAAATAAAAATAAAAGGTAAATATCTATAAAAAATCAAACCTCATCGATGACCTTGACCTTGACACATGTTGTCAAGGTCACCCTCCTGAGTGACTTTCAGATGGTTTTAGCTGGCGGTCATTGTTTATTAAAAAGTTACAAACAAAAAAAGTTTGAAAAATATAGTAGTTATTTTGAGTATTGAAAGGCATAAACGACTGATACGTATGTGGAAGTAGTACATGTATGAACAAAGAAAAATTATTTAAAGCAGCGAATTGTTGATATATTGAACAGTTTTTTTATTAAAGCAGAGAATAGTTGGTATTAACAAAGTTAATTGAAACACGTATTGTTCAATGTATCAACGATTCACTGCTTTAAATGACATTCGACTTTCACCATCTTTCGACACGGTGTATATTTGAGAAGTACCTACATATGGAATATGTGCTATATACAAATATTCAGTACACAACAGAGAGCTTACTGTTCTGTTTCGATTAAGCGTTAAAGTTGTGTTTAAAGGTTAAGAAATCTGTCAGATCAACGATATATCTGATTTCAATTATGGCATATTTCAATTATTTAGTCGAACAAATGAATAATAATCCTTGGCTTGCGGTACAAGACGTAGTCGGAAATGCGAATACATGGCCAAAATTTATCAGAATGCCTTTCAGTACTCAAAATAACTGCTATATTTTTCAAACTTTTTTGTTTATAACTTTTTAATAAACAATGACCGCCAGCTAAAACCTTCTGAAGGACACTCAGGAGGGTGACCTTGCCAACATATGTCAAGGTCAAGGTCATCGGTGAGGTTTGACCTTTTATAGATATTTACCAAATAAAAATTAATTAATTAATTATTTAATTAAAATAAAATAAAATGGTAATTTACAATTATTTGCAATTTTAAAAAATATTTATAAGATGTTAAAGTTTGTATTCATGCTTGTCACTGAACCAAGCGAAAAATTAATAAAATCGCATATTTTACACAAATATTTTTTGAAAATGAGTACCGCAAGTGGTATTGACACCTATCGCATATTATTTCTATTGTTATGCATCATATACTAATTTTTCAAAAACATTTAGAGAAAACTTTTTTCGCAATTAATTATAATGTCTTTTTCACAATAGCTCGGAATAGGAATCCCGTGTTAAAAGTGTAAACTTTGAAGCTCAATATCTCGATTTTTAATACCGCAAAGGGTACTGAACTTTATACCATATCGCATAAAGCACACTTATATTAACGTATATGCAAAGTTTCAAGAAAATTGAGAGAAAATCGATTTTCCGGAGAACGTCCTTAACATTTGGTTGATTAGACCAAGCTTTATAAGGTTCCTAGTAGTAATAACAGTAGTAGTAGTAATTTATTGATATCCCCGTAGGGTTTACAATCTTCTATCCACCTCTACTTCATCTCCACACTCTTATCCTTTGGACCAACGGCTTAACGTCTCTTCCGAAAGACGGAGCCCAGTTTTCTCCGTTGAGAGACCGCTTCTCTCGCGTGAAAGGGGCGCAGCTTCAGAATATAAAATTTCATGTTTACATGATCAAGTAGACTCGAACCTGGTTTCTCAGATTACGAGTCTGGCGCTCTATCACTAGACCACGCTGCCGCCCTTTATAAGGTTTCTATATATGTACGTATTCCTTGAAAATTCAAATGTCTGTAACTCAAAAACTAAACAACAAAATCTTAAAGAATTCAAAACAATTAAAACAACGACATATTCGAGTCAAGCGCGGTAGGTCATGCGCGAATAAATATGATACAAAAAAGTTTACGTGTAATGAATGTTTCGGCTCTTTTTTTGAGCCATCTTCAGCAATTTATTAGTGACTTTAATAATACAGAACATTGTTAGTTCTGACCCTGAGGTAAGATGCTCTTTTCATGAAGAGATGTCAAATTATGTGGGCTGGTAAGCACGGACATAATGGACATAATATCCACTGTAGGAGACCATAATTTGTCATCAGTAATATAATTATTAAAACTGAGTAGGGAAAATGAGAAGAACTCACCTCAGGATCGGCCGCAGTCGAAGAATTACAATTTTCCAAATAGTCGCACAATTTGAATATAAGGAGTCAAGTTAAATATCAAAAAGAAACTGTTGGATATGTCTTGCGCGTTTGAATAGCGCGCGTTAATGTGCATGCGCGGCGTGGCTGTGACAGCGTCGCTGTCGTTCGTCTTCCGGTACATGTGTACTCGGCTTCCGTTTCCGTCGTTCCGTCGTTGTCCGTGCTCTATCGTCGGTCGTCAGTCATCGTCAGTCGTACGTGCTAGAAGCAACGTCTTTATAATAAAGAAAAGTATTCTGTACGATCGTAGTGTCGGTCATTCTACCTCGACATCCTCTTTCAGCATTCTGAGGGAGAAAACTTCGTCCTGCGTCTACAGGTTATGGGCCCAGGCACGATTTTCTCGATGCTTTAGATAAAAGAATTGTCGAGCGGTGGAAGGTACACGCGTACGTGGTGTCGGCCATATTGGGCACGTGCGAGTTTCTCTCGGTGTTCGCGAACGAGTAAGGAACGTAAACGGTGAAACAAGGAAAAATGTCAAGTGAATTATTGACGAGACACGTGTCTAAATTCGACGGAACAAACTTCCTCGGGTGGAAGTTTCAGATGATTCAGGTGTTTGTCGCGTACGATATCTTCGATGTCGTGAACGGCAACAGAGCCATGCCGGCAGACAGCGCGTCGGCGGAAAGCAAAGCATGGAACAAGGACAATGCGAAGGCCATGTTCGCTATATCGTCATCGATGGTATATACTCAGCTCGAGTGTCTTCTGACATGTTCCACTGCAAAAGAAATGCCGGCCTCGAACAGACTACTATTAACGCAGCGGTTTCATGAATATCGCATGGCAGCGACGGATTTGGTAGTGCAGCACATGGCCAAGGTGCAGAATATGGCGAGACAGCTCATGGATCTCGGAGAAAACGTCTCGGATGTCACAATAATGGCTAAAATATTGGCGAGCTTAACGGAGAAATTCGTGGCTTTTCAGACGGCATGGAGTAGCGTCGATCCTGATAAGCAGACGGTCGAGCATCTTCAGGAAAGGCTACTTCGAGAAGAAAACCGGTTAAACGCTGAAACGAGTGAGGTGATTGCGCTAGCTGCGATAAAGATCAGCAAGGTGACTAGTGATAAAGACTCTAAAACCAAAAACAAAGACAAAAGCAAGAAGAAGACGCGTCGAGATAAAAAGGACGTCGAGTGCTATTGTTGTCAGGCTGAGGGGCATTACGCGCGCGATTGCCCCCAACACAAACAAAAGAAAGGCGACCGCGGTGAGGACAGCTCGCAATATTGCGCGTTTGTAGTGACATATGCAGAGGGCAAGCGCGTAGAGAATAAGTGCGACCAGTACAAGGGACCCTCTGATGATCAAAGGCACGAACTGCTCGGCATCGATCAAAAAGACGTATGGTATATCGATAGTGGGTGCTCGAAACACGTCACGTTTCGGAGAAACTGGTTCGCGGAGTTCCGTCCAAAGAGAGAGACAGCACGATATCGCTGGGCGATAATAGAGAGTGCACTGTAATCGGTGAAGGAACGGTGATCGTGGACAGACCAGTGGTTGGTATATGGCGGGAGGCCCGCATCGAGAGCGTTTTGTATAATGTGCCAGATGTTCGGAAAAATATGTTTTTGGTTGGCATGTGCACGTCGAGAGGTTATCTAGTAGTGTTTCGCGAGAACGATGCATTGGTGATGCGTGACGACGAAGTTATTGTAACTGGCATAAAGCAGTCAAATGAAATATGTAAACTGTTCTTTTGCGTAAAAATACCGGTGTGTGTCAACGAGGTTAATGTGTCAACGACTAGTCTGAGAGTCTGGCATGAGCGCCTCGGACACTTGAACAAGCGTGCATTAAGTGAACTGACGTGTAAAGGTCTTGTAAGCGGCGTCAAAGTGACTGATAAGAATGACTTTTTCTGTGATGCTTGCCAACTTGAGAAATCGCACAAATTTCCCCTCAATAAAACTGTTGAAAAAGTGAGTAGGCAGCCGGGCTAGTACATTCATAACGATGTGTGCGAACCAATGTCAGCGGAGTCGATAGGAGGTGCGAAGTTCTTTGTGGTGTTTAAGGACAATGCCTCAGGCTTTAGAAAAGTGTTTTTCTGGAAGCACAAATCGGATGTGTTTGAGAGCTTCAAAATATTCAAGTGTGCACGTGCGAATAAATTCGGGCGAGTTATGAAGACTCTGCGCAGTGACAACGGTCGCGAATACTGCAACAAGGCAATGGCGCAGTATATGCAGTCGCGCGGGATTAGACACAAACCGAGTGGTCCATACACACCCGAACAAAATGACAAGGCAGAGAGAGACCATAGGATGATCGTGGAGTGCGCGCAAACGATGATGCAGGCAAAAGGCATCGAGATACCTTTGTGGGCGGAGGAAGTCAACACCGCAGTGTACCTGTTGAATCGAGTGTCACTAACTGGAAGAGACGGCAGTAAAACACCGTACGAGATCTGGATGGGCAAAAAGCCTGATCTTAAACATGTACGAGCATTCGGTGAGGAAGGCTACGAACATGTGCCAAAGCAGTTTACACAGAAATTCGACACCAAAGCAAAGCAGGTGATCTTGGTGGGCTACAAAGGAGAATCACTAACTACTGACTCTTTCATCCAGACACGAGGAAAGTAACGGTCTCAAGAAACGTTGTCTTTCGCGAGAGTGCTAGTTCGAAGAAAACATTGGTTGAAAACGTCAAAGAAGAGGAGGAGATGACAATATTGACGAGGGAGGAAGAAGAACCAGACGAGCAGCGACTTCAAGCCCCACGGATTACGGATAATGCACGAGTCGTATCCGCTGCAAAGCCTGCGAGATAGAGCACTGCTACTTGCGCCAGTCAGGTATGAAACAAATTTTGTCGAGTTCAATATACCAGCAATTTACGAGGAAGCGCTGTGTGGATTTGACGCGTCTCGATGGAAAAGAGCTATCGAAGAGGAGCTAAAGGCTCACGAGAAAAACAACACGTGGCAGATAATACCTAGAGACCGTGAGAAAAAGACAATTGATTCAAGATGGGTGTTTAAGGTAATTCGAGGAGCAGATGGAAGCGTGCTACGGTTCAAGGCGAGGTTGTGTGCCAGGGGCTTTCTTCAAAAGAAAGAAGTGGACTACGAAGAGATCTTCTCCCCCGTTGTTCGCTACGATTCGCTGCAAGTGTTGTTGGCGATAGTTACCCAGGAGAACCTCGAGATGGTTTGATTTGATGTACGTACAGCGTTCCTATACGATGAACTCGAAGAGGAGATTCACATAGAACTGCCAGCGGGCCTGATAAACGAAAACAATGCTAGCAATGTAGTATGTTGGTTAAAGAAATTGCTATATGGACTAAAACAAGCACCACGGTGCTATAACCGTAAGTTTCGTGATTTCTTGAAACAGTTTGAGTTTAAACAGACAGATGCTGACGAGTGCATCTTCTATAGTAGATATCAGGGATTAGAGATTTATCTTGCGTTATTCGTTGACGATGGTTTCATAGCGTGCAAATCACAAAAGGTGTTAGACTTATTGTTAGTTATCGATAAATTAAGAAGTAGGTACGTTTAAAATTACTCTCGGTGATTGTAGTAGTTTTGCCAAGTTGCAATTAATTCGAGATAAAGAAAGAAAGTCAATGTTTCTGCATCAAAGTGCATACACACAGAAAATTCTCGAAAGATTTCGTATGAGTGAGGCAGTATCTGTTCCAGCAGATCCTCATGTAATACTAGAGCCAGTAGAGTCCAAAGAAAAGAAGTTGTGTAATGTACCATATCGCCAAGCGGTCGGATCGCTTATGTTTTTTGCTATTGTGTCGCGTCCAGATATAGCGTATGCGGTCAATACCTCTAGTAAATTCCTGAATAATCCCGGCAAAAGTCATTGGCGAGCAGTAACAAGAATTTTTGCTTTTCTTGTCGGTACAAAGTGTAGGTATAATGTATCAAAGCTGCGGAAGCGAACCAGACTTAATAGGATACTCGGGTGCTGATTATGCGAACGATTTGGAGACGAGGCGTTCCACAACGGGCTGTATATTTACTTTATCTAACTGCCCAGTTGTAGTGTATTGAAGTGACGGAGTGGAAGTAGAACGTAGAATTAACAACTTGAAACTTTATTCAGTAATTAGATACATTCGAGGTAACTTAATACATTCGACACGTCTGGTCAGCTGTCTAGTCGGAGCACCTCTGATCGGCTGCCGTGTGGACCGATCAGCCAGCGCCACACAGCTCGCTTGCCGGCACGCTCACATGTCGAGTGTACCAACCATCTCGCTTACATTTCTCTATATAAATATACTAGCCTAAGTACACTACAATTCCCCTTTTTTTAGTTTTCGAGTTGGGAATTTTTCTTGAGCTGATTTTCTAATCTTTTCGAACGTCGCGGTTTGTTACAATCGTTAATTTCTCGCTTTTTATTAATCGGAACGTCTCTGGAATCATTAGATACCCTTTCCCCTCTTTTTGGATGCGATATAGTACCTGCGCGTACCATTTAATTTACATGTCTTTTAGTTGTGTATCCGTCTTTCACTTTTACAGTGTAAGTTACAGGTGAAAGCTTGTTTATGACCTGCGCTTTCGTTCTATTTTCTGTGTCTCTACGAAAGTCTTTTACGTAAACAATGTCTCCTTGATTGAAACTACACGTTTCACTGTTAGATTTGCTACTTTTTTTATTAAATTGATTTTTCTCTACAGTACCTGTTACATCTGGTTGAAGTAAATCAAATCGTGTGCGCAGCTCTCTTCTGAACATTAGCCATGCTAGAGTTTTACTTGTTGTACAATGTTCTGTGTTCCTATAATCGCTTAAAAATCCATTTATTGCAAATTGTAATTCGTGACCGTCCTTTACCATTTTATTAACTTTGTCCTTGAAAGTACGTACGAAGTTTTCTGCAGCACCATTCGTTGCTGGATGGTACGGCGGAGAAAATGTATGAGTTATTTTATACCTTTTTAGAAAACCTTTGAATTCTGCACTTGTCAATTGTGGACCATTATCACTAACCAAATGTTTTGGTAAACCGAATCTACTAAACAGTACGTCCAGGACATAAATTAGTTTACGAGAAGTCGTGTCTTTCTTCATGTTGATTATTTCTGGCCACTTCGAATGAGCATCTATAACTACTAGATACATATCTCCGTGGAATGAACCCAAAAAATCAACATGAATGCGTGTCCAAAGTGTACTTGGCCACTGCCATGAAGTTAATGCAGACATCATAGGTTCCGGTCTTGATTCTAAACATACTTTACATGTGTTTACCATCGATTCGATGTCCGCGTCTAAGATTGGTCACCAAAAATAATTTCTTACCAATTGTTTCATCTTGACAATGCCCATATGTGATGAATGTAGTTCTTTAAGTTGTGACGTGACGTTGTCGCGTCCACCGCCCAGACGGTAGCTCGGCCGAGGGGAGGGTCGGGGATGGCGCCTCAAACGGAGTGAGGGAGGGTTATTCGCGTTAATTATTTTATAAGCGAGCTTGTAGATACGACAGGTGGTGCCGGAGCGGATGATCAACGGAGGACTAATGTAACGACGTATGTCGCAACGAGGGGGAGAAGGAGGCTTGGGGGACGCTGAGCGGAGTTGCTGGCCGACGGGCGAGTCACATGGGCCTACCGCCGCGGAGGCGCGCAGAATGTCTCACACACTACACCCCGAGCCGTGCCGTCACACAAGAAAGGGCGCGACACCGCGACTGCAGCGCGGGTGAGCGACCCAGACGCCTCCCCGTCGGTATCAAGGGCGCCGAGCAGCATAGCCATGGCCTGGCCAGCCGGGCTAAAGCTGAGATGGGCCCACACCTGATGGCAGCCGATTTAAAGAGCCGCGGGCAGGCAGAAAGCACCAGAAGCGGCGCCGCGAACACGGCGGCGCGCGCGACGGATCGGCGGGACGGAACATCGCGAGCTTGGAGCGCATGCGCGGGGGCCCAACGTGATCTCGCCGGTCCGGCCGCTCTTCACTGTCGAGCCAGCGCTAGCCGAGGAGCCACCGCCGGAACGCAGCCCCGAAGCAGCAACACAGCGAGAGCAACAATTTGTAAGATCTCCATTCCGGTGCTACCGTATTCTTGATGGCTCGATCTCGGCCATGGCCCTAGACAATTATTAGATTACCTGATACAATTACCGATTAGAGTACCGTTTTTCTTGATACCGATTTCCGTCGGAAATAACTTCGTGGTCGCGAGCTCGGCCGAGATCGTGCCTGTAAAACTTATTGCAAAGCCCCCCCCCCCCCCTCGGAAACTCTAACGCGGCCGACAGTCATTTCGCGTTTATGGTGTTAAAAGTCATTTCGCGTTTATTGTGTTAAAAGTCATTTCGCGTTTAGTATGTTAAAAGTCATTTCGCGTTTATTGTGTTAAAAGTAATTTCGCGTTTATTGCGTTAAAGTCGCGATTAGTATCGCGTATCGTTGTCGTGCCTGTTCGGGGAAAATTCCACGGGCGAGCGGTGCGAGAACGCTCCCCGGGAGATATTGCGCCGCGCTCTCACGCGCGCGTGAATTGTTGTGCGTACTCGAAAGGAGTCCCGCGGATACATTGTGTTGCTCGTGCATGCAAGTATCGTCGCGGTCACTCGCCGGGGAAAGTCATACGGGTGTGTTACATTGTCGTCGTATAAATGTCGTTTCGCGTCTACCGATTAGTTACCGTATAAATGTGCCGTTTGTTACATTGTCGTCGTATAGATGTTATTTCGCGTCTACCGGCTAATTGCCGTATCAATTGTCGTCTAGCGTACGCCGTGAGCGGGGCGGCCGAGTCGTGTGTGTGAATTTGCGTGTGTAGGATGATCCGCGTGCCGTGGGCATGCTTTTCGCGTAAGAGAGTTCGTAGAGCATGAGACTCGCGTTTAATTCGTGGGAATGAGCTGCGTGCCTGATTCCTGTGCGTGAGATTCGCGTTCCGCGAGTGGAATGTGTGCGGTATCTTGGCGGTTACAAAGTGACTAACGTGCGTTTGAGATGTCCCCGCGAGTAGTGTATATGGTATCTTTGCGATTGCGAATGAGGTAGCGTGCGTTCGAAACGTTACTTCGAGCAACGGTCGCCGGCAAGGCGGCCCGACTTCGCTCTATATTATTATCCTTTTATTTGAAATACATTATTATTTATTACTTAATTTGTGTTGATTGCGCTGCGCTCCCTCTCCTACTCTCTTCACAACGAATAACGTAACCGACGCCCTGAGCTTGCGTTCGGGCTGCAGAGATATATGTATCAAACCGACGAAACGTGGTGCGCGTAATCGCACCTGGCGCCCATACGGAATGCTTAGCGTAAAGAATTTGTTACCGTGGATACCTCGAAAAAATCATATCGCGGATATACCTCAGAGCTACCGTCTGCTCATTAGTGAATTTGCGGCAGCGCCCCTTCGGCTGGCGAGACCGAAGGAAAACGGATCGCAAAGTACATCGCCTTGTAAGTTTTCTGGTATGATTACTCTGTAACCCCAGATTAAACACCCTTTTCCTATACTTAATTCGTTTCGTTTGTTGTACAAATTTTTTTCTTTTGAAGATAATACGTCTGGTTTTGGCCATTCATTTTGTAAATACTTAACCGCGTTTTTTAATAGTAAATCTGTGGCTGTGTGAGATGCTACTAATGAAAAATCTATGGTTCGTGTACAGTCTTTAATGTAATTTATGCAAGTAAATTCTGTCTCAAAAACTGACGTGTTATCTTTGATAGGCAATCTTGACAACGCATCACAATTGCCATTAGCCTTCGATTTCACTACTTCGATAGTATAGGCATAACCAGATAAAAAGTACGCCCATCTTTGTAATCTACTGTGTAACATATTTGACATGTTCTTATTTCCAAAAATGAACTTTAGGGGCTCATGATCGGTTTTTAAAATAATGGAGTTGCCATAAATGTATTGGTGGAATTTTTTAAAACCGAAAATTATTGCACTTGTTTCTTTATCAATTATTGCCATGTGCAGTTCACTTTTAGGAATTATTTTTTATGCAAACGCTATTGGGCGTTCGGCGCCGTTCTCATAACGGTGAGATAATATCGCAGATAATCCGTATTGGCTCGCATAGCACGCTAATACAAGTTGCTTATCCGGATCGTAAATATCTAATACTCTGTCAGAAGAAATTTGCTTTTTTAGCCAGACGAAACCTTTTTCGCATGCTTCTGTCCAGTTCCATTTTCCGCTATTACAGAGATTGTATAAAGGTTTTACGTATTCTGATCTATTTGGTAAGAATCTCTCGTAGAATGTAACTAAACCTAGAAATGCTTTTAATTTTTTTTGTTCTTGCGGTCTTAGCGTTTTGGTAATTGCTTCTACTTTTAATGGACTTGTCCTTAAACCTGATTCGTCAATTACGTAGCCCAGTATTTCGATTTTATTTATGAAAAAATCGCATTTTGCTAAATTTACACGTAAACCTGCTTTTTCTAACCTGTCAAAAATTTCATTTAACGTGGTAATGTGCTCTTCGTCTGTACGTTCAGTGCAATATATGTTATCTATGTAAATTTCAGTATTATTAACTCCTCTTAAAATTTCTTTCAGTATGTCCTGACATTCCGCTGGACTAGATGCTACTCCTTCACCTAATATTTTGTACCTGTACAACCCGTTTTGAGTTATGATAGTTAATGCGTCCCTGGACTCTTCGTCCAATTCAAATTGCATGAATGCATGTTTTAAATCGATTTGTGATCATTTATTTCCTACTCTGTTTAAAAAAAATTTTTTTAAGTGGAATTGGATGTCTTTTAATAATTAATTGTGGATTAACTGTCAACTTGAAATTTCCACAAATTCTTACTTCGCCGTTTTTCTTTAATACCGAAAAAATGGGAGTTGCCCATTTGCTTACTGATACTGGTTCGAGGTTTCCTGCTTTTACTAATTGGTTGATTTCTGCTGATATTTTTGCTTCTAATGCAAATGGCGCATGATAATGCTTTAACTGAATTGGCTTTGAATTGTCTTTAAAATATAGGTGAATTTTTTTACCTTTATAACACCCTTGTGTATCAGAAAACAAAGTAGGAAACTTCTTCGTCATTTGATTTTTAACATCATTACTTGTGATATTTAACGCTGTACGCTCGGTAGAGTTTAGATTAAATTTTAATGGCCATAAATCAAATGCCTTAAGCCACTGTCTGCCCATGAGTAAAGGGCCTGGGCCTTTCATAATGTAAATGTCAAGTATTCTTTCTTTACCTAAGTATTTTATTTTTAAATTTTTCAGCATCCCAATTGGATTTAATGAAATGTTACCATAACTTGTAAGATCTAAGTCGCTTTTCCGTAAGGGTACATTTGGAAAATGCTTTTCTTTAACATTGTTTGGCATTGCTGCTACGTATGAGCCTGTATCAACTTCCAATCTGAAATTTTATTTTTCAGTTTGTTGTGAGCGCACAACGCTATAATTATTAATTATATAACCTATAAGTAATCCGACCCTAGCAACTGAACTCGAATACGAAATCCGCCAAAAAACCTGACGATTGCATCGGACGATGATTATCCGATGCAAACCGACACCGGAACCCAGAGCGCTCAACTCCAGGTTTACCGAAAGCGTTGATGCGAAGGTCAGCGCAGAGCGCTGACGACGAGAAGTCAACGCTAACTCGGGAGCCCCCGAGTTAGCAACAGAACGTCGGTCCGATATTATAAATACCGCCGATTCGGAAGATCAAGCGGGCAGTCAGTCATAAGAAATCTTAACGAACGTGTGGTCACCTTAATTATCATTTTACTTAGAATAATCTCGGGAATCAAGGGAATAAATTGGTCAAGATTTATAACGAATCGTGAATTGTATATTGAAAGAGAAATATATATGTTTATTTCGCCACGAACATTCCGACATTAAGTGCATCACTCCTCCAACCCGGAATTCCCGAATCCTGTGCCGGCCCTGAGCACCAACTCCCGGTTACGGCACAACAAATTGGTGGCAGCGGTGGGATTCCGTCACCTTGGAGGAGAGGCCAGATCGAGAGTATTCGCCTGCAAAAGAGCGGATCGTGAGAAAGCGGTGAAGCAACCCCAAGAGGAACAACCGAATCCAGATCCAGAGCGAAGAAAGCACCCGGTAGCAGCCAACGAGTGTTATCAACGACACCGGAGAAGGTGTCGACCTACCACAACGGTGACTCGCCAGCCAAGCAGTCAGGCAACGAAGCAGCGGTCAACGACCAGCGCAGCGACAAGCAACATGCGACTACTAATGTAAGTCGGAATTGAAACATTGTAAAGCGTATTGTAAAGCGTTATAAAGCGATAAATGTCAGAGGACGGAAACACGTCCCGCCGAGCGAAATCGAGCTTATATTACAGTAGATGTTGGACGGTGAAACGCGAGATAGCCCCGTCCGCAATCCGTCGTGGTTACATAGAGCCGAAAGTGTGCCAGCGCGCCGAACACCTAGAGTCAGCCCTATAAGCCCCGAATGAATCGTAGAGGAAGCCGTTCGCGACATTGCAGAAAACGTCCGATGTAGCTTAGAATACTCGGATGAAGATTCGCCGGTATTAGAATTACACCCGAACGTCGTACTAGAGCGCGAATTTGCTTTCCTAGACAATAGTCTTTTACCCAGAAATAATAACGGTCCCCGAGATAACCCCAATAACGAAAACAATATTATTAACGAGAACAATAACGCGAATAATAACGAGGACGAAAGTGACGTACTCAGACTGCAACCGACGATAAGTGACGCACGTTCAGATACATCGGCCAATACACAGAGCAATAATTCCGGAAAAGGAGAGCTCTCTAACGTCCTACGACAGTAGCGTATTCGATCCGGAAGAAGAAGATTATACTCCCGCGGCCGGAAAAATGAATCAGCAAAGAAGAGCGGCTCAAGCGAATGTATCCCGCGAGGACGCAAACGAAATGCCGGTAACGCCCGAGCAAGTAGACGCGGAAATAAACCGTTTAAGGTCAGTGAACCAACGGACACCCGCGAATAATCCACGTCGAGCTTCGGAACCTGCGCGAGAATGCCCAGGCATGCAAGATTCCGTACTTGGTGAACTATTAGAAAAAATCCGGCCAATGCAGGATTGTATGCAGAGATTAGAGACCGCGAATTACGAACGCGACGACCACAGAGTCCAACGCGCTTGTAGTAACGGTCCATTCGACATAACTTACGGACGAACGTTGGAAGACGTCAGAAACCAACACGATCCCGTGAATGCGTACATTAAATTGAAAGAAGCCCGCGATATGATTCCGGAAATCGACGGAACTTCGCGCAGTCAGGTACAAAAATTTCTAAACGCAAGCACCTATGCGATGAACGAAATTAATCCCGCAGAGGAAAAGTCATTACTAAAAGCTATACTTTGCACAAAATTAACGGGAAAGGCAATGTACGATTTCCAAACGCGCGACGTACGTTCTTATGTTCAATTGAAGCAGGAAATAGAAATGTGCTATTTAGCAAAGCGAAGCACCACGCATATTCAGCGAGAATATAATATGCTCCGGCAAAAGCCATGCAAAAGCGCGAGAGAATACGGACTCCGCGTAGATAAATTATCTATGGAACTTTATCAATCAATGATCGAAGGCCGTGAACATTCCCCCGAACAAAGAAAAGCGATATTAAATACGATACAGGAGCTAGCGCTAGAAAATTTCCAGCTAGGACTCCGTGCTGACATTCAAACTATCGTGCGATCACGAAATTACGCTAACCTCACAGCGGCAATTTTGGGCGCCACGTCAGAGGAGAAATTAAAGGTACCTCCTCAGCGCTCGACATATAATACCGACCGAAGCAAAAACGGTCAGGAGCAAACCCGACAAACTCGAAGCGTCGGAGTAAAGTGCCATAAATGCGAAAAGCTTGGCCATATTGGACAAAAATGCCGTACGAGCCGATATGCAAACAGATATTCTCTCCCGAGAGCAGAAAAGCTCAGCGGAATAAATACCGTAGAAAAGTATTGTAACTACTGCAAAAAGGTAGGGCATAAACGGGAAGAATGTTGGCTGTTAAATGGCCGACCCGAAAAGGAAAGGGCGCGCCAACCTAAAACTGATGGAAATAAAAAACCACAGGTAAATGCAGCAGCGAGAGCAAGAAAACATACGTCAGACAAGGACGATGAGATATCATATAACAGCAGCACCGGCAGCAGCAGTAGCGGTGAAGAAGAAGAGAGACCGAGAAAGCATAAAGCACGAGCCGTGAGCGAGTATCAAATTACTCAAGTGACGAGTAAGACTAATAAAAATTATAATCTCGACCTAGTAACACTCCCGATGGAAGAAGCCAAGACGGGAAAAATAAATTTTTTTCTCGATTCCGGAGCAGCCCTAACCTTTATCAAAATAGGTAACCTGAAGGGCAATACACAAATGCGTGAAAAGAAACTCGCTCTGACAGGGATAACAGGACACCAGCTGTACACCCTTGGAAAAATAAAAGCTACAATAAATTTGGGAAAGCAATTCATACGCCACACAATGTACGTAAACGACGACTTCCCGATGGAATATGAAGGAATACTAGGAATCGATTTTATCAAAAAGCACCGAGCTGACTGTCTCCATGGGAAGAATGTATTAAGAATCGGCGGAGGAAATCTTAAGCTCCGACCATATAAAAAGGTAATATTATAGCCCCGCAGTGAAACAATTATACAAGCGATTGCAGATCAAAATAGAATAGGCATTGTGAAACGTGAACAACCTATTCCTGGAATTTTCATTGGACATTGCATGGTAAAACCTGTAGATTTTGTTTGCCCGATAAGCATAGTAAACGTCACCGAGAAGCCAGTAGAGATATACACACCGCGTGTAACTCTAGAAGAGGTGAACGACACAGCTGACATATTCACTTTACACGCGACTGAAGAACGCAAATCAATTACAGAGCGACGCGAAAAATTACATAATAAATTAAGAATGGGTCATTTAAATGAAGAAGAAAGAAAGGCGTTAGAGTAAATATGCGATGATTTTAACGATGTATTCCATTTAAAGAACGATAAACTAACGTGCACCCCGGCGGTGAAACACGAGATCCCGACGCGAGCAGATAGCGCGCCGGTGAGCGTCCGACCTTATCGCCTACCAGAGAAGCATAAGGAATAAATAAATAGGCAAATTAACAAGATGCTAGAGGATGGAATAATCCGCCCCAGTACGAGCCCATGGAATTCTCCAATATTAGTGGTACCTAAAAAGCCTGACGCTTCAGGAAAAATAAAACTACGAATCGTAATAGATTTCCGAAAGCTCAACGATCTTACAATAGGAGACTCATTCCCATTGCCAAATATTGCAGTGATACACGACAAATTAGGCAAGGCAAAATATTGTTCAACCTTAGATCTCGCATCCGGTTACCATCAGATACCGATGAATGAGAAAGGTAAAAAGAAAACAGCATTTTCCACACCTAATGGACACTATGAATTTACCCGAATGCCTTTCGGACTAAAGAACGCGCCAAGGACTTTTCAGCGTGCAATAATAGCAGTATTAATGGGATTAGAAGGTATTAAATGCTTCGTATACCTCGACGATGTTGTAGTTTTCGGAGCAACGTTAGCCGAACACAACAAACGTCTAATCGAAGTTTTAGAGCGATTCAGAAAATATTGTTTAAAACTTCAACCCAATAAGTGCGAATTTCTGCGTAAAGAAGTATTATATTTAGGGCACATTATTTCAGAAAACGGAATACTACCAAACCCTGCCAACATACAAGTAGTGATAAAATGTAAAACGCCCACACGACCAAAAGATGTCTAGACTTTTCTCGGATTCGCTGGATATTACCGAAAATTTATTGAAAATTTTTCTAAAATAGCAAAACCTTTAACAAAATTATTGAAAAAGGGAGAAACATTTATTTGGACAGCCGAGCAACAAATGGCGTTCGAAACATTAAAGGAAAAATTTACTACTGCACCTATATTAAATTACCCAGATTTTAACCAGGAGTTCTTGGTAACTGCAGACGCATCCGACTATGCAATCGGAGCCGTATTATTACAAGGGACAGTAGGACAAGATAGGCCGATAGCTTACGCCAGTAGAGTACTGAACAAGGCGGAACAGAATTATAATACGACAGAAAAAGAATTATTAGCCATCGTATGGGCCGTAAAGCATTTCCGACCATACGTATATGGAACGAAATTTAAAATAATTACAGATCATAGACCATTAATATGGTTATTTAACGTAAAAGATCTCGGCTCGAGATTAATAAGATGGAGACTCAAGCTGGAAGAATACGACTACGCGATCATTCACAAAGCAGGAAAAATGAATGCAAATGCTGACGCATTGAGCCGAAACCCGATAGTGGATGACTCACAGGTCAATAACGTTCATCAAGAGGAAACGCCGAGAGAATACTCGGAAAAAGATAATCTGCAAATATTACACGAATATCACGACTCACCTATGGGAGGGCACCAGGGAGTCACAAGAACTTTAAATCGAATCCGATTAACTCACAATTGGAATGGAATTACTTAGGATGTCGAAGATTATATAAATAAATGTGAATACTGCCAAAAGAATAAACTGAGCAGAAAAACGAGAATGCCTTTAACAATTACGGTTACTCCACAAAGACCATTCGAAAAATGCGCTCTCGACATTGTAGGACCATTAACGACTATAAATAACGGAAATAAATACGTTTTAACATTTCAGGATAGTTTAACAAAATTCAGTAAGGCAATTCCCATAGAAAATCAAGAAGCAGCCACAGTCGCGAAAGCTTTTGTTATTAAAATCGTGTTGGAACACGGAATACCGGAGAAAGTACTCACGGATCAAGGCACGAATTTTACTAGTGAAATGTTTAAAAACGTGTGTAAATTATTAAAAATTGAAAAAATACAAACGACAGCTTATCATCCAGAAAGCAACGGAGCATTGGAGCGATCACATCGCACATTAGCCGAATATCCGAGACACTATATAAATGAAGATCAAACAGATTGGGATGAATGGCTGCCTTACGCGATGTTTACATACAATATAACCCCCCCATACCACGACAGGATTTACACCGTTCGAGTTAGTTTACAGTCACCAAGCTATTTTACCGACAGCTTTAACAAAGCCCCCAAAACTAACATATACATACGATAATTACGCGCAAGAACTTCGAGAAAGGATACGCGCAACTAACGAAATAGCTAGAATACACACGAAACAAGAAAAAATTAAAGCAAAGCATCAATACGACAAAAAGACGAAAATAGAAACGTTTAAAGTAGGAGACCAAGTACTATTATTTGATGAAACGGTTCGGCGAGGAAAATCAAAGGAGTCAGAAACGCAGTGGATCGGACCGTACATAATAATGAAAAAATTAATGAGGTAAATTACGTAATCAAAAAGGGACGTAAAACGTTACGCGTACACGCGAACCGTCTAAAAGCATTCATAGAAGTTTAAAAGCAAAAAAAAAAGAAGAGATACCAAGAAAATTAAATAAAAGCGTTCCCCAAATATAATAAAAAACAAATAATAAAAACCAAAATAAAAACAATCCTACCTCAGTCCCGGAGGATGGGACGTCCGTGTCCTACCCCGACTGGGAGATTAAGGCGAGGGGGGCGCATCACACGACCATCATCGATGGGAAAACGCCGACCCCGCATAATAGACGCCAAATTTCTCCGAGCGTCCCATTCTTGTCGAGCCGCGAGTAGTTCTTGAACAGCACGACCAGGACCACGGATAGGTCGATGAAGGATAAAACCACCGCCTAGTAGCGGTTCCTGCCGCAGAAACCATTCACGAAGATCAGGTTCCAACGGAAACATCGCCAAAGCGGGCTCCTCTAACTCAAGTTCTAATTCAAAATCAAGTTCAAACGCCATTGGCACATCCGATCCTGACGGAGGCATAATTTTTTTTTGTTAAAAGAGTCAGACGATAAACTAAACGGCACAACCGACAAGCTCAGACTGAGGCGAATAAAACTCGCCAAGACGAAAGATACAAATAAAATTACGAGACAGCAGAATCTAAGACGACCATCATTAAATTATCAGAAGAGACCGAGATAAAAAAGAAACTGCGTGCACCTTTTGATTACAGGATGCTCGTTCTTTATCAATACCTCGCAACAGGAGCGCTGCCCGTACCACCGTATGAAATAACGCCGTTTATCAGCGAGCCAGGTACCTACTTCGAGAAGATAGGACACCTGCAGCAAACGAAGACTACGTGGAAATTAGCAATGCGAATAGACGTAACCGCAATAGGCATCAGGCACCAACAGCTGCAAAAATACATAAAACAAACCGAGGAACTTTGCAATCATGCTTTGGGTAATATAAAAAATACTTGTCAGAAGGCCCTCCAAATTACTAAAAAGGAAAACAACAAAATGACACGCACTTTAAAACGTCTAAATATAATGTACAAATCACCTGTAAATAAACAAGGCCTAGTCGATGCCGTGGGCCAGATAAGCAAAACTTTATTTGGCACCATGGACAAAGAAGATTCAAAAATTATAAACGAACAAATACAAATGCTGAATAATCTGCAACAAACACTACAACACGCAGCGAAGAACCAGCTGAAAATCATCAATTCCACAATAGGCCACATAGAAAAATTAGAGCAAACACTTTCAAATAACGAAAATTTACTGGCTAATGTCACTAGGATACTGCAAGACAAATTCATACATCAAGAGGAAATAGAAGAACAACTGCTAATAATAACCACTATCCTATCTGACCTCACGACAGACATAAACGATATTACAGACTACTTAACATATACAAAAAATAACATTTTGCTAACACGAGTACTTCCAATAAAAAATATAATCATAGAATTACAAAAAGCAACCTCACACTTAACCGGAGAATTACACTTCCCTTTTAAAATTCAAACAGAGAATTGGAACACTATCCAAAAATATGTAAGCGTAAGCGCCTACTACGCCAATTCGAACGTATATACTATTTTCGCGTTTCCTATAGTAGCCTATCCGGTATATGAAATTATAAAAATTACACCCGTACCAATACACAACAACCATAATGTATTTACACTTCTAGAACCTTCACAAACCCTATTAGGAACAAATCAAGAAAATCATAATTATATGATATTAAAAGAAAGCGATTTAAATAAATGTACGCGAGAAAATACCAAATTTATATGCGATCAAAATTCTCCTTTGTATTTTATAACAGCGAATGCACCAAGCGGGAGAGTCCCGTTAGCGCACGGTGCGATAGCGCACAGCCCGATAGCACACGTCGAATTTAAAATAATTCCCGATAGCCTACATCCCTTTACCACACGTCCCGATAGCACACCAAATAAATGGCACACTATCCCGATAGCGCACCAACTAATATGCACATTTGCCCGATAGCACACAAGAAAATGAAACATAGTCCCGATAGCGCACGAAATGTTGGAAGCATTATACCGATAGCGCACGCACGTTTCTTTCCCGATAGCGCACGAGGTGCGCTAAAGGGACGTGTGCTAAAGAGAAAAGATGCGTTTCTTTCCCGATAGCGCACGAGGTGCGCTAAAGGGACGTGTGCTAAAGAGAAAAGATGCGTTTCTTTCCCGATAGCGCACGAGGTGCGCTAATGGGACGTGTGCTAAAGAGAAAACACGCGTTTATTTCCCGATAGCGCACGAGGTGCGCTAAAGGGACGTGTGCTAAAGAGAAAAGATGCGTTTCTTTTCCGATAGCGCACGAGGTACGCTAATGGAACGTGAGTTAAAGAGAAAAGACGCGTTTCTTTCCCAATAGCGCACGAGGTGCGCTAAAGGGACGTGTGCTAACGAGAAGAAAAACGTTCATTTCCCGAATCACGCACGAGGTGCGCTAATGGGACGTGTGCTAAAGAGAAAAGACGCGTTTCTTTCCCGATAACGCACGAGGTGCGCTACGGGGACGTGTGCTTGTGTGAATAGACGCGTTTCTTACACTTTGTAGAGGAATGAATATGTATCGCTAAAATAAAAGTATTTGTAAAATTTATATTAAGAAACTTACCACACGCACACGCACACACACACACACACACACACACACACACACACACACACACACACACACACACACACACACACACATATATATATATATATATATATATATATATATATATATACAGGGTGAATCTTAATGGATGCACCAACTTTTTACCATGGGAGATGGGTTACCGACTGCAACTGTAATCAACCGAAAGATCCATAGATGACACCTGGTTGGATCGACCGCTCCGATCGACATACAGGGAAGTCAAAAATTGTGCATCAAGTAACGCGTATCGTATTCTATACATACATACTTTTCTAGTATATCCAACTCTCTTCCCATACAGTACAAAAACCTCTTAAAATATACATATTTAAAATATTTTTTAGGAAGTTTAAAATAATTTAAACTAATTTACAAAAATATTTTTTTAATGTTTCTATGTCCGTCAAATTATGTCAAAAGAATATTTTCAAAAATGTTTTAAAAGATTGCATACAAATATGTTCAATAATATTTGTAAAATCTTTTAGAAATATTACTTCAAAAAATAAAATGTTTAAATTTCTAGAAGATTTTACAAATATTGTTAAATATATTTTTATGCAATCTTTTAAAAACATTTTTAAAAATATTTTTTTGACAATCTGGCGAACATAGAAACATTCTAAAAATAAATTGTTGTAAACTATTTAAAAAAATATTTTGTGCTGTATGGACTACGCGTTCTTTTTACAAAATTGCTTTCTAATAACGAGATTTTTTATTATTGCGCAACGTATGTACCGCATAAAAGAGATATCATTTGTTTCTGTGTATCTCTTTTATACGATTTTGTAAAAATAATGATTCTTTAATAAAGTTACTTAGTAGCGATTTTTTTTTACGCTTACGCGGAACATTTCAGCGCGTAAAAAGAAAGTTGGATCTGAAGCGGCAAAAATATAAAAATGTTCTACCATTCTTATTAAAAAATGCGTAATTCTACTGCAAGAAATATTCTGCTGTATAGTACTTTATGGATATAAAAGAATAATTTAAAGAACTAAATTTTTATGCTTGTAGGATTATTTTAAGCAGTAATTAAGTTTGCGCAACGCGACCTGCTAGCGCTCAAGATCTGAAGGATTGAATTGTACGGGCTTGCCGTGCAATAAGTCCACGGGTCTTGCGCGCCGGGTGCGTCGTGCAATTTTAAAAAGCTATATTTTGTGAAAGAATGGAGGGGGGACACTTCGAGCATCTAAAGTGAAAACATGATAAATTGACGATATGTTGCGCACGGCCACACGTTGATGCAATTTTTCATCTGCGTGCGCTCTTACGCAAAATGACTTTCTGTATGAGCCTTTACACATATTGAAAAAAGTCTTAAAATGTGGTACAATATGGCTCCAGGCGAAGGTCCACTTTTAAAAACCTAACGCGCCAATGCAATTGATGGTATCTCACACGTGGTGCGGAAGTCCACTGTTATTACTTTTAATTTTTTAAGTTATTCTTTTATATCCATAAAGTACTATAACAGCAGAATATTTCTTGCAGTAGAATTACGCATTTTTTAATAAAAATGGTAAGTAGAACATTTTTATATTTTTGCCGCTTCAGATCCAACTTTCTTTTTACGCGCTGAAATGTTCCGCGTAAGCGTGAAAAGAAATCGCTACCAAGTAACTTTATTAAAAAATCATTATTTTTACAAAATCGTATAAAAGAGATACACAGAAACAAATAATATCTCTTTTATGCGGTACATACGTTGCGCAATAATAAAAAATCTCGTTATTAGAAAGCAATTGTGTAAAAAGAACGCGTAGTCCATACAGCACAAAATATTTTTTTAAATAGTTTACAAAAATATTTTTGGAATGTTTCTATGTTCGCCAGATTGTAAAAAAAATATTTTTTAAAAATGTTTTTAAAAGATTGCATAAAAATATATTCAACAATATTTTCAAAATCTTTTAGAAATTTAAACATTTTATTTTTTAAAGCAATATTTCTAAAAGATTTTCCAAATATTATTGAACATATTTGTATGCAATCTTTTAAAACATTTTTGAAAATATTCTTTTGACATGATTTGACGGACATAGAAACATTGAAAAAATATTTTTGGGAATTAGTTTAAATTATTTTAAACTTCTTTAAAAATATTTTAATATGTATATTTTAAGAGGTTTTTGTGCTGTATATATATGTATATATTTGAATAGGAGAGAATGGTACAAATTAATTAAAATTTTTTATTTTTGCACTGCCTTGGCCGTATTTTGCGAGTGTTTACTTATTTGTTAATTCACATAAGCGGTATAGATTTACTCACCATTTTTTTACAGCTTGTTATGGGAGATGTGATACAAATTTCACGATCTACAATATCTAGAATTATTTTACGAGTTTCTTCTTTAATAGCAAGCAACATAAACAGATACGTAAATATACCAGTGTCTGATTAAGCACGCTCTGAAAATAAACGTTCATTCAAAGAACTTGGACGTGGTTCTGGAGCTATAGGTCTTCCTTCGATTGATGGAGCGATAGATTGTACGCACATGCTACAACATGGGTTAGCATATTTGGCTAACCCATACAAGGTTTCAAAATATTGATGAAGTATATCGCAATAAAAAAGGATATTTTTCTTTAAATGTTCAGGTAAATGAAACAATTACTACATATTTGTATTGACAATTATTATTTAAGAATTTTAAGTAATTTACAGCATGTATGCAAGAACGAAAAATGTGCACAAATTTTAATCTCACTATATAAGGTTATCAATTATGTTTTAAGGCGCATTCACATTAGGAGCGGAAAAGCAGAATGTGGAAAAGCAGCAGGAGCAGAAACAAAGACTATAGAGAGACAGACGATACACTTTCTCTTTGTAGCTTTTGCTTCTGCTTTTCTGCTTGGAATATAAATGCTCCCTTAGATGTACAGATTTTTTAATTTAAATTTTTTCTCAATTGTAATTGTTTTCTTTTTATAGGTTGTCGTTGGACCGCGTACTGAAATACTAGATATTGTCCCAGAATGGCCAGGAAGTGGGCACGATAGCCGAATATTTCAAAACTCACGCATATATATGCGGTACAGACAACTAAAATTAAACGGAATGCTCGTTGGTGATGGTAGATACCCTTCGTTGCCATTTCTGCTTACGCCGATCCTGTTACCGATGAAGAAACGAGGTTTGTATAATTCTATAATTATAACAGTAATATTGCTTCCTCATAGAGGAAGCTTTGTTTTCGTGAAAAAAATTTTTTTTTAGTTGCCGCTGCCAATGTGTTCAGAATGTTCTAAAACGTCGAAAAATTGCATTTAAAAAAAATGTCCGTATGTGTGTGTGTATGTGTGTGTGTGTGTGTGTGTGTATGTGCGGATTTGATGTCCGTGGTTGCTCTAACTTCCATAAATATTGAGATATCGGGCTGTTTTTTTTTTAATCGATAGAGTATCATTCAAGGAAGGTTGGTATTGAATTTGGCGATGATCGGTAAAGGGGTTTTAAAAAAAAAAAATTTAAATTTTTTTAGAAATGTCCGTGATTGCTCTAACTTCCGCAAATATTAAAATATCGGGCTGAATTTTTTTTTTAAGGATAGAGTATTATTCAAGGAAAGTTGGTATTGAATTTGGCGATGATCGGTAAAGGGGTTCTTTTTAAAAAAATTTTTGAATTTTTTTAGAAATGTCCGTGGTTGCTTTAACTTCCGCAAATATTGAGATATCGGGTTGTTTTTTTTTTTAATCGATAGAGTATCATTCAAGGAAAGTTGGTATTAAATTTGGCGATGATCGGTAAAGGGGTTCTTTTTAAAATGTTCGTGGTTGCATTAAGTTCAGCAAATATTGAGATATCGGGCCAATTTTTTTTTAATCAATAAAGTATCATTTAAGAAAGGTTGATATTGAATTTGGCGATAATTAATGAAAAGGTTTTTTTTTAATTTTTTATTTTTTTAGAAATGTCCCTGGTTGCTCTAACTTATGCAAATATTGAGATATAAGGCTAAACTTTTTTTTATCGATAAAGTATTATTTAAGGAAGGATGGAATTGAATTTAGCGATAATTGGTAAAGGGCTTCTTTCTTTATAAAATTTTGAATTTTTTAAGAAATGCCTTTGATTGCTCTAACTTTTGTAAGTTTTGGAATATTGGGCTATTTCTAATTTTATTATATTTTTGTCTTTTCTACCCCTATTTCATATAAAATTCTTTAAAATTTGGTTGATTAGACTCATGTTTATGTATGGACGGATTCCCCAAAATTTTAAATGTCTTTAACTTAAAAACTAATCAACCAAATCTTAAAGAATTATATATAAAATAAGAGTAGAAAAGACTGAAAAATATAGTAGAATTTAAAAAATTACTAAAATCTTAAAATTTTAACTTTTAAGGGTTACATCCAAAGTCTCAACAATTGAGACATTTCATAAATTGATATTTTTTGACAATTTAGTATTAATTATTAGCAATTTTTTTGATTCTAATATATTTTTCAGTTTTTTCTACCCTTATTTCATATATAATTCATTATGGTTTGGTTGATTAGACCAAGCTTTATAAAGCTTCGATATATGTACAAATTCTCCAAAATTTCAAATGAGAAAAAGAAAGAGAGAGAGAGAAAGAGAGAGAGGGCGAAAGGGCGCTCTATTGCAAAAGCATTGATCGTTTTTTAAATAAAACTGACGTAAGTGTCTAGCCTAGCATCAGCCAAAATGTATGTCAAAAAGCCTAAAGTGCGTTCAGTTTTATTGGGAAACGATCAGTGTTTCGCAAAAGGGCGGCTTTTTGCAAAAGGGCTAGTCTTTTTGCAAAAGGGCTAATTTTTTAATTGCAGTTAGAACATCTCAAGTCATAATAATTGAGACTTCAAAAAATGATTTTTTAAGATAATAAAAAAAGTGAGCAAGTAGAAACTTCCCAGTGAGAAATGAAAAGTCGAAATTATATCACAATAATATCGGAAATATTTCCTCGAAATTCAAAATCGATTCGAGAAACAGATGGTCCTGGTTTCGAGGTCCTTTTCGATATCAAAATCAGCTCGGTTTCGAGACATTTTCGATATCGGAATCAGCTCGGTTTCGAGACATTTTTGATATCGGAATCAGCTCGATTTCAAGTAATTTTTGACATCCAAAAGAGCTAAATTTTGAATTATTTTTTACATCAAAAGCAGTGCAAATTTAACATACCACATCGAAGCATTAGCTGGGTTTCGTACAGCGCATATGCGTGCACATATCTATAGCATACTACGTAACGTTTACTATAGAAAAATGCGTGCATATAATAATGCGCTTTACGGGATCCAGCCTATATATTGCCTTATCTTTTACCAATATGTATATGTAAACACGATTTACAAGAAATGTATTTATTGTTTATTAGATTAAATTAAACTAAAGGTAAGTAACAAAATTATAGGAAATACTATTTATTTTTGTATTTTATTTTTCTTCAAAATTTTCGTACTAATGAAAAATGTGTATAAAACATAGAAATAAAGAAGAAAGTACAAAATAGCTGCCGCCTCTCTAAAATTAAACAAACTTTCATGCATTATAATACTCTTGAGCAAAGCTACGTACAGTCCTTCTAAACAAAAGACGGATTGATAATCTTACACATCAGTATCATTTCATTAACTCAACAGCAGAATAACAACGAATTTCGCGCTGAATAAACTAAGAAAAAGTAAGAAAATCCGTTCAACATTTTGTGATTGACCTAGTAAAGTAAAATAACGTGTAAAAATAAGAGGTCAAAATGAGTCCACACATTGGTACATCGCAGTCTATAAGAATTATGCATAAAAGATTCATGTATAATACTCTCTAGCGTTGCAACTGCTGTAAATTAGGTTGTATACCATTTGAATCGTATAACCGCAAGAATAAGATAACTAAATCAAAATTTGTAATTCCTACATCCTGATCGAAACATCACTATTTTTCCTTTTCTTGCCTTCTTTGTACGACTGTTCTTTTTAACAAAATTATAGGAAATACTATTTATTTTTGTATTTCATTTTTCTTTAAAATTTTCGTACTAATAAAAAATATGTATGACATAGAAATAAAAAAGAAAATACAAAATAGCTGCCGCCTCTCTAAAATTAAACAAACTTTTATGCATTATAATACTCTTGAGTAAAGCTACGTACAGTCTTTCTAAACAAAAGACGGATTTATAATCTTACACATCAGTATCATTTCATTAAGTCAACAGCAGAATAACAACGAATTTCGCGCTAAATAAACTAAGAAAAACTAAGAAAATTCATTCAACATTTTGTGATTGACCTAGTAAAGTAAAATAACGTGTAAAAATAAGAGGTCAAAATGAGTCCACACATTGGTACATCCACACATTGGTACATCGCAGTCTGCATAAAAGATTCATGTATGCATAAAAGATTCATGTATAATACTCTCTAGCGTTGCAACTGCTGTAAATTAGGTTTTATACCATTTGAATCGTATAACCGCAAGAATAAGATACCTAAATCAAAATTTGTAATTCCTACATCCTGATCGAAACATCACTATTTTTCCTTTTCTTGCCTTCTTTGTACGACTGTTCTTTTTTCTCTCGCGTATCTCATCCTAATGTCAGTTATTAATTTATGAACGGAACTGCGAAATGAGAAAATCGATCTATCACTTTCCTATATATTATACAACGTTTTCCAAAACTATCAATACGTATATTCGGATTTTGAGAGAAAATTATTTTAATAAATAATTTTACAGATAATAATTATCTTTATGACTAGCTAAAATCTTTAAAATACTTAAAAATTAGCCGTATTATGTTGATGACTTTGTCCCCCTTACAGACTCGGAGACATGTCCTTTAGTCCTTTTCCCAAAAGAACCATCTTCCTGCTTTCTCCATGAGCTGTTGGTCAGCCACGTTGAAGAAATTTTCTCTGCCACAGAAATATCACTGACGTCAAACCTGATTAGTAGAGCTCCTGGAAAGCAAAAAATAATAAAAAAGATAAGATGACATTATCGCCAATCACTGTAACAATTGTTGTAGGTATAAACTAATAATCATAAATTTTCAAATAATTTTCAAGAATCATAGAATTTAAATTTTTAATAATACTTTTGTACCAAAGTTGACCTCCATTAATTTGTATTATTTAGATATTTGAAGGAGTGTCAAGCAATGTCTTATATGACAAAGAAATGTTAGGAAACAAAGGTTTCAGTTTAATTAGCAGCAAGTCAAGTTTTCACATTGAAAGCAAACCACTTTCCAAGGCCCAAATATGCAACTCTTCAATAAGATAAGTTTCCTTTTCCTCGTTATTCTCAAAGTAAAGTTCCATTTGGTCATGGTTAGGATCTTGATTAGAATTTGCAGATGTGGTAGATCTTGAATCGTCACTATCATCGCTACTGTTATTACTGGAAAATCACCATCACTATCGTTGACATCAACATCATCACTCGAATGATTACTTTCATTAAAATTATCATCATAACCATTATCATTTACATTTTCGCTTCTGTCTGCACTTTCATATTCCTTGTTATCTTGTCTACTTAAAACATTTAAATTGCTAGAAGCTGCTGCAATGCAATCCTCCTGCATTTCAGTTTCTTGTGTTATCTCCACTTCGACTCTCATTATCTGAACTGTCTTCTAATAAATCAACGAAAGATTTATAAAGAATCGAAGAAATATTTTCTAGTCTTGCTCTTTTGTGCTTTGCTCTGTTGATCTTTCTGTTAAGTTATCTCTTAAAATACCTGATCTTCAAGATAAATTAAAAAGAAAAAGTTAGACAAATATTTTCCTCAATACAAGCAAGGAAGAAAGTATCTCTCAAAACTAACGCTGGTATAAGAATGCATAGTCAGATGGACTAAAATCTTGCTTGAAGGTTAGGATGTCAAGGCAACACAGGCTGTGATCAATTTGGCGCTATAAATGGTTCGAAGCGTTAAACTGAAATCACACAATGCAAGATTGTCATGCCTGCATTCTTGCACGCTGACTGACGCTGACCAATGCATTGAACGTTGCTCGTTTTGCTGTTTAAAACGTTAACTTTTCATCGTTGCAAGCTTTGTATAACTTTATGTGACGTTTTAAACAGCAAAACGAGCAACGTTCGATGCATTGGTCAGCGTCAGTCAGCGTGCAAGAATGCAGGCATGAAAATCATGCATTGTGTGATTCCAGCTTAACGCTTCGAAGCATTTATAGCGCCAAATTGATCACATGAGCCTGTGTTGCCTTTACATCCTAATCTTCAAGCAAGATTGTAGTCCATCTGACTGATATGCATTCTTATACGAAATAACGAAGGGTAAAATAATATTTCTAGTACCCACTGGTAAATTTTTGTTGTCCATTGCAAGATATAATGAACCCTGCAAGCTGAAGCCACTGCACGTGAGAACAATTACGATGTTTAACCGGCAATACTGCTACCTTTGAAGCATTTATAGCGCCAAATTGATCACAGCCTGTGTTGCCTTTACATCCTAACCTTCAAGCAAGATTGTAGTCCATCTGACTGATATGCATTGTTATACGAAATAACAAAGAGTAAAATAATATTTGTATTACTCACTGGTAGATTTTCGTTGTCCGTTGCAAGATATAATGAACCCAAGCTGAAGTCACTGCACGAGAACAATTACGACGTTATATAACCGGCAAAACTGCTACCAATGAACCGCTGTACGTCCGCTACATGTGGCTACATGCCGCCAAATGCACCGAGATTAGGTTAGGCTCGAGCGATATAGCCCCGCAAGAATCGATATATCGATGTATCGCGGCGTGTTGCTTTCGTCGACGACGCCGAATCAGCTATGTCCGCTCGCGGCGTGTTGCTTTCGCTGACGACACCGAGTCGGCTAGAGTCCGCTCGCGGCGTGTTGCTTTCGCCGACGTCGCCGAATCGGCTAAGTCCGCTCACGACCGTATATATCGTCAATCAACCGCAGTATATGTATATCGATACACTTATCCCGATAGGAAAGACATACATATATGTACATGTATATATAACATTATATGACGAAACCTGGATGAAGTTGGGAATGCTGCAATTTAATATGTTTTATATAGTATTTGCAACAATATCATATTGATATCATTTCGATCTTAAATCGACATTTTACGTATAAACGGATGTGCACGGAGTTACAACCAGTAACTTTGAACAAAACAGTAGTAGGAGTGGCTATTTATCATTATGTCAGTTTATTTAAAGTTACTCGAAAATAGGTCAAAATTCAACTAAACGTCGAGTTTTTTACCCTTTCCAGCGCTGTCGAGCTAATTTTGACGACCACGACGTTGTTTCGACATCCTTTCGGTATTACATTTCTCACTGGGTTGCACATTGCTTCCATATAGCTTTAAGTGTGCAAGTCGAAACTTGCACATTGTTTCCTCATAGCTTTTAAGTGTGCAAGTAGAAACTTGCACATTGCTTCCTCATAGCTTTAAAGTGTGCAAGTTGAAACTTGCACATTGCTTCCTCAAAGCTTTAAAGTGTGCAAGTAGAAACTTGCACATTGCTTCCTCATAGTTTTTAAGTGTGCAAGTAAAAACTTGCACATTGCTTCCTCATAGTTTTTAAGTGAGCAAGTAGAAACTTGCACATTGTTTTCGCATAGTTTTTAAGTGAGCCAGTAAAAACTTGCACATTGCTTTCTTATAGTTTTTAAGTGAGCCAGTAGAAACTTGCACATTGCTTTCTCATAGTTTTTAAGTGAGCCAGTAGAAACTTGCACATTGCTTTCTCATAATTTTTAAGTGAGCAAGTAGAAACTTGCACCATACTTAATCAACATTTTATTTTGCTTATAAAGCTTCCTCTATGAGGAAGCCAAATTAAAGAATATTTACTAATAATTGTACATCAAATAAAAAACAAGCTTCCTCATAGAGGAAGCTTTATAAGCGAAATAAAATGTTGATTAAGTACCCAGATAGCCAAGCGTTCTGTAGCATAAGAAAGGAAATGATTTCTTGGCACAAGTTTCCCTTCA
>JASTWR010000744.1:0-83782 GCA_030770355.1 Harpagoxenus sublaevis
GCTAACATTTTTTTTCGAGGTCAAACACCTTAAAGTGACTGTACTATGATCTGACAGCAAGTAGACAGTAAATACCGAACAAGAATGCAGGCTACAAAACAGCAAAATGATAGCCAATATCAACAGATAGCCAATAAATCGTATGAATCTACTTTTTATTCTTATGTATTTTATTCAGATGTTTATTGTTATCACTAAGAAAAGTATGTGTAACCTGTAAATTAGTAAAGGTATTTAGATCGACCAAACAGGCAAATTTATTAATTGAAGAACGCTACGTTTCGACCGCAGATTTCGGTCCTTTTCAAGCGTGTAAATTCAACTTACAAACATTCTTTAGTCAGACATAATGCCCAAACTACGCCGAATCTAAACTAAACATCGGAAATCAGATATCGCAACAATGAGTAAAACAAATTCAATTGTACAGATCCAAGCTTACAATATTTGTGCGTCCAAATTGGCAGAAGTAAATGTACGTTAAACAGCATTATCTTTAGACAATTACAAGTCATCGCTGTGCGGTGGTAAAATTTGAACTGACGAATAATAAAAACAACCAATGTCGTCGGTAACGACGGCGAGTGACGTAGAGAGGGAAACAGAGAAGAAGGGGTCTGAATTAAGTTTCCTTAATAATGTGTACATAGAGAGCGTTAAGATTCTCCGTGTCTTTTTGCAAATTAATAGTGTCATCAATTTCTTAATATAAAACATTCGGCCAATTCTCTCTTTCTAATCTGTCTCTCCCTGTGTATAATTTCTGGCTTTTGCCAATCAAAATCATGTCCTGAGGATATTCGATGCTTACTTACTACCGACTGTTGCTCGAATCTTTCTTGATATCGTTTTGGTGTTCTCGGAGACGTGTGCACAGATGTCTTTTCGTCTGTCCTATATACGTCGCATTGCAATTTTTACAATTGATCTTGTAAACTAATTCAGTTTGTTTAAGATCATCAATTCTATCTTTGCCACGTTTAATTAGGCCATCTAATTTTTTCGGAACTGTAAATAAAGTGTTGAGATGGAACTTTCTCAAATTGCGACTTAAGTTGTCACTTAAACCTTTAATATAAGGTAAAGGTATACAGTTCTTTAAATCAAAATCTGCTCTATTATCCGCGGAGCTATTAAGTGTTGTATTGCGTGTTTTAAGAAGGTTTAAACGTTTGGCAACATGTTTATTGATAACTGGTTTTGGAAAACTATTGTTAATTAAAATTTTTTTAACTATTTCAATGTTGCTTTTATGGAATTTATTGTCTGAAAGTAAAATCGCGCGATCTACCAGGCTTGTGATGGTGTTTAGCTTGTATTTTAAGGGATGGTTAGAATAAAAGTTAATGTATCGCCCAGAGAACGTCGTTTTTCGATACCAATTAGTTATCAGTGTGTTCCCGTTCCTGATAACGGTCGTGTCAAGAAAATTGAGAGACCCGTTTGTTTCAATTTCATGCGTGAATTTTAGTCTGGGATGATAATCATTAAAAACCTTCAATATCAGGCCAACACTAGCTTTGGGAACAACCGCGAAAATATCATCAACGTATCTGAAAAGATCGAGATATTCAGATTTAAGCGATCTAAGCAAAACGTCTCCAAGTCGTCCATAACAATATCGTCCGCATCAGGAGATAGAGGAGATCCCATGGGGCTGCCGAAAATTTGTTTATAAGTTGCGCCATTAAAACTGAAACTGGTGGACGATAAAATAAGATCCACAGCGTGTAAAAATTGTGGTAGATTGAGATCTGTTTTCTTAGAGATGTAGACCCACCTTTTTTCAATTCCTTTTAGGACTAAATCCTTAGGAATGTTGGTGAATAGAGCCGTGACATCGAGTGAAATAAGTGTTTCATCATCTTTGATATTTTTATTATTAATAAACTTAACAAAAGACCAGCTATCCTTAATCTGTGATTTCGGTTTAGGAATAGCAGAATGTATGATCTTTTGAAGTAGGCTAGCAACGTTGTAGACCGGGCTTCCCAACGCTGAGACGATAATGCGTAAAGGGAACCCGGCCTTATGTACTTTCGGCAGACCATAGGCTCTCGGTAAATTTCCATTAGTGCACTTAAGTTTGTCATATACAAAGTCGCTAATAATGCCATTGTCACGCCATGATTTGACCAATTCATTAATATTTGATGTGATCTTGTTAATAGGATCCTTATTTAATTTTTTGTAAGTGGTTAGGTCGTTAAGCATTTCAGTCATTTGGTTTAAATACGAATTCTTGTCCAAAATGACAGTAACCTGGCCTTTATCCGCTTTGGTGACAAGGACATCATCATTATCCTTTAAGAATTTTTTGCAACTAATATATTCTTTCGTGAAAAATCTGTCAATGTGATTAATATGTCTGTTAGTGCTGAGAAAATTGTGTAGTGAGTTAGTAGTTAAGCGGCGTGTTTCATCCACAAACTTATCCGGAATTTTGTATGTATTGAATTCAAAATTCTTAATAACGTCTAGAGCGGAGCGCAAACGATCACTTCGTTCATTAGGGTTGATGGGTAGAGCAAAATTACCCCCCAAACTCAAAAAATTCGACACATTGCTTGGAATGATTTTACCACTAGTGTTAACAATCCATTTACTGCGATCAATGCTTAAAAACGAGTTATAAAACATGTTTTGTTTAGTCAGGGTTGTGTTAAATTTATTTGTTAATCTAAATCTTGTTTCCTCATTGTGTCGGTTAATTGTGCCAGTATTAAAACATAAAAGTTTAGAATTAAGTTATTAGGTAAAATAGAAGCAAGTTTATCCTCAATTTTTTTAACATTAGATCGCAAAAATTTCAAATCGAAATTGATATCCCTGATTTCAAGGTTGAGAATATTACGCTGATAACGCTTTTTGAGGTTGTTGAACTTGCGGATTACATTGTTGCTTTGGAAGACAACGTTGAGTCGTAGGTTGTATATGTGCGGAGGAGAGACATCTTCTCTTCTACATCGGAGCAGGAATGTCAATCTGTGTCTCAGTGGTAAAATCATTCCGAGCAATGTGTCGAATTTTTTGAGTTTGGGGGGTAATTTTGCTCTACCCATCAACCCTAATGAACGAAGTGATCGTTTGCGCTCCGCTCTAGACGTTATTAAGAATTTTGAATTCAATACATACAAAATTCCGGATAAGTTTGTGGATGAAACACGCCGCTTAACTACTAACTCACTACACAATTTTCTCAGCACTAACAGACATATTAATCACATTGACAGATTTTTCACGAAAGAATATATTAGTTGCAAAAAATTCTTAAAGGATAATGATGATGTCCTTGTCACCAAAGCGGATAAAGGCCAGGTTACTGTCATTTTGGACAAGAATTCGTATTTAAACCAAATGACTGAAATGCTTAACGACCTAACCACTTACAAAAAATTAAATAAGGATCCTATTAACAAGATCACATCAAATATTAATGAATTGGTCAAATCATGGCGTGACAATGGCATTATTAGCGACTTTGTATATGACAAACTTAAGTGCACTAATGGAAATTTACCGAGAGCCTATGGTCTGCCGAAAGTACATAAGGCCGGGTTCCCTTTACGCATTATCGTCTCAGCGTTGGGAAGCCCGGTCTACAACGTTGCTAGCCTACTTCAAAAGATCATACATTCTGCTATTCCTAAACCGAAATCACAGATTAAGGATAGCTGGTCTTTTGTTAAGTTTATTAATAATAAAAATATCAAAGATGATGAAACACTTATTTCACTCGATGTCACGGCTCTATTCACCAACATTCCTAAGGATTTAGTCCTAAAAGGAATTGAAAAAAGGTGGGTCTACATCTCTAAGAAAACAGATCTCAATCTACCACAATTTTTACACGCTGTGGATCTTATTTTATCGTCCACCAGTTTCAGTTTTAATGGCGCAACTTATAAACAAATTTTCGGCAGCCCCATGGGATCTCCTCTATCTCCTGACGCGGACGATATTGTTATGGACGACTTGGAGACGTTTTGCTTAGATCGCTTAAATCTGAATATCTCGATCTTTTTCAGATACGTTGATGATATTTTCGCGGTTGTTCCCAAAGCTAGTGTTGGCCTGATATTGAAGGTTTTTAATGATTATCATCCCAGACTAAAATTCACGCATGAAATTGAAACAAACGGGTCTCTCAATTTTCTTGACACGACCGTTATCAGGAACGGGAACACACTGATAACTAATTGGTATCGAAAAACGACGTTCTCTGGGCGATACATTAACTTTTATTCTAACCATCCCTTAAAATACAAGCTAAACACCATCACAAGCCTGGTAGATCGCGCGATTTTACTTTCAGACAATAAATTCCATAAAAGCAACATTGAAATAGTTAAAAAAATTTTAATTAACAATAGTTTTCCAAAACCAGTTATCAATAAACATGTTGCCAAACGTTTAAACCTTCTTAAAACACGCAATACAACACTTAATAGCTCCGCGGATAATAGAGCAGATTTTGATTTAAAGAACTGTATACCTTTACCTTATATTAAAGGTTTAAGTGACAACTTAAGTCGCAATTTGAGAAAGTTCCATCTCAACACTTTATTTACAGTTCCGAAAAAATTAGATGGCCTAATTAAACGTGGCAAAGATAGAATTGATGATCTTAAACAAACTGAATTAGTTTACAAGATCAATTGTAAAAATTGCAATGCGACGTATATAGGACAGACGAAAAGACATCTGTGCACACGTCTCCGAGAACACCAAAACGATATCAAGAAAGATTCGAGCAAACAGTCGGTAGTAAGTAAGCATCGAATATCCTCAGGACATGATTTTGATTGGCAAAAGCCAGAAATTATACACAGGGAGAGACAGATTAGAAAGAGAGAATTGGCCGAAATGTTTTATATTAAGAAATTTGATGACACTATTAATTTGCAAAAAGACACGGAGAATCTTAACGCTCTCTATGTACACATTATTAAGGAAACTTAATTCAGACCCCTTCTTCTCTGTTTCCCTCTCTACGTCACTCGCCGTCGTTACCGACGACATTGGTTGTTTTTATTATTCGTCAGTTCAAATTTTACCACCGCACAGCGATGACTTGTAATTGTCTAAAGATAATGCTGTTTAACGTACATTTACTTCTGCCAATTTGGACGCACAAATATTGTAAGCTTGGATCTGTACAATTGAATTTGTTTTACTCATTGTTGCGATATCTAATTTCCGATGTTTAGTTTTAGATTCGGCGTAGTTTGGGCATTATGTCTGACTAAAGAATGTTTGTAAGTTGAATTTACACGCTTGAAAAGGACCGAAATCTGCGGTCAAAACGTAGCGTTCTTCAATTAATAAATTTGCCTGTTTGGTCGATCTAAATACCTTTACTAATTTTTATTACTCACTGGCGACTCAAATTCTTCTTTTGTTTTTAACCTGTAAATGTTTACGAGTGAAAGCAGTATATTTAATTTGGATACGTTTACCAAGCTCAAACGTGCATATCATCCCTTATGAAAAACTTATCTGCAGAAGTGTGATTATAGATATCGATTTCGCCATCTATATATGTAAACAAAAAGTGTAAATTGTATAATTAGTAATAATATAAATTTGGAATAATTTAAAGAGACGCCTTCTGCTCCTAAATATAGGTACATTGTATATTAATTTTAATCAGGGTTGAGCGTTTATACACGTATGATATAGGATATAGGCTGTGTTCCAAAATTCACTGTTAGTGCTGAAAATCTATAGTGCACGTAACGTATACTATAGATTTTCAGCATTTTCTGGCTGGCAATAAATTTTGGAACACGTACATTAGCCATAATATATAATTTGCGTGTATATGTATAATGTAAACTACGTTTAACGTGTCATTTATGTAAATAATGAGTAATTATGGAGAAAATTATCAAAGATTTATTATATTTTATCATAAATATCGGAAATTTATATATTTTGTTTGCAATTTCATTTTTAATGCTATTACTTAACTTGGGTACAATTTTTAGAATATCAGAAAAAATTAACATAATTTTGAAGATTTTGATTTTATATCTGTCAAAGAAGGAAACATTTAAAAGCTCATAGAGATCAACGTAAATAATAATAATATTTCTATATTATTAGTATCATGCATCTCTTATGTTACAGTACAGTTAATAAACAAATTGAAACTGAAATGCATGGCATTTAACCTAGTTTAAGATTACTTTGTATTTTTGCAAGACTGTTTGCAAAAGTACAATTTAAAGAAATCAATCAAGTAATCAATTAATAATTCAATTTATAATAATTTACCTACATTGTTTAGGTATATTGTCTATATGAAAAAGAATTGTATAAACATAACGTAAACAATACATAATAATCCATATAGATGTAATCTTGAAATTTACGGCCCCTGATTAACAATCATTTATAATTCTAATAAGTAAAAAAAAAAAAAATTTTTATAAATTTTACGCAGTTCTACGAAATGTTTATAAAGCAGAACACTGTGATTTTGTAATAAATCGTTTTGTGATTAATTGTATATTCATACATTTGCTTCGTATATAAACTGTTAAACTCGAATAAAAGAATTAGATATTATACATATACATATACCTATACCTATGTATATAGAGAGAAAATATTATATATGCAGTATATATAATCTATATTTTAAAAATATATTTTAAATAAATAAAAAAATAAGGGATTGATCCGCCAATAATAATTTAACAGAAAATAATGTTTATTTGTATCGACTTAATTGGCAAGTAAATAATTTAATGCTCTGTTACGACGTTTCGACCCAGGGGTTCGAGTCCTTCTCAAGTGATCTATAGGCTAACCAGAACCATCGTTTTTACATTAACATCCTAAGATTATGGTGATTTGGTAATTATACAGTAATACGGACCACCCTCCGATGACCTTGACCTTGACATATGTTGTCAAGGTCACCCTCCTGAGTGACCTTCAGAAGTTTTTAGCCGTCGCTCGTTATTCGTTAAAAAGTTATAAACAAAAAAAGTTTGAAAAATACAGCAGTTATTTTGAGTATTGAAAGGCATAAACGACCTTGACCTTGACATATGTTGCCAAGGTCACCCTCCTGAGTGATCTTTAGAAGGTTTTAGCTAGCGGTCATTGTTTATTAAAAAGTTATAAACAAAAAAAGTTTGGTGGGGAAAATTATTTAAAGCAGTGAATTGTTGATATGTATTGAGAGGAGTTATTTAAAGCAGAGAATAGTTGGTATATTGAAAAGTATATACACAATTTTATGTATTAGAAAGCGTGAATACAAAGTATTCTCTGCTTTAATCATGGCAAAAGCATGTTAAAGCTTTGTTAAAGCAGATAATAGTTGGTTATTGACAAAACCTATAGGTTAGTGACGCGCTTTACAAGTATGTGCTTTCTAAGTTGAAGCACATACAAAGCACATACTTGTAAGTTGAAGCACATACAAAGCACATACTTGTAAGTTGAAGCACATACAAAGCACACACTTGTAAAGCGCGCCACTAACCTATAGGTTAGTGACGCGCTTTACAAGTATGTGCTTTGTAACCTATAGGTTAGTGGCGCGCTTTACAAGTGTGTGCTTTGTAAGTTGAAACACATACTCTCTATTCTCTGCTTTAAATAACATTTCTTAATATACCAACAATTCGCTACTTTAACTAACTTTCCTTCGTTCATACATGTACTATTTCCACATAAATATCAGTCATTTATGTCTATTAGTACTCAAAACAACTGCTATATTTTCCAAACTTTTTTTGTTAAGGTGGTTCATGCAGTACTTGCAAGTCAAATAGGCAACTATTTTTATTAGTGATAAATAAGTGTGATTTTTGTCCGTAAAAATCAGCATATAATTAGATTTATTATTTATGACATCTTTAATGTTATACGACCTCTACGTAATTAAAATATTGAGACAAAAGTCACATCTTTTACTAGAGTTGTGAGCACGGTCGGTATACACGACCAGTCAGCAGCACGCGTGGTAAGCAGTCTTCGTCGCCGCGATCTAAATAACCTTTACGTACAAGTGTCAAATATGAGCGAGCAGCCTCGACGTAAGGGAAGTTTCGAGACAAACGTGCACAAACGTGGTAAACGTTGAATGTTTTGAGATAAGTATGCGCCTTACGCATCAGCTGACACGTGCGACGTTGTGAAGCTGCCGTCAGTGCCGCTCGAGTCCAGCCATAAGTTCCGTGTTGTCGATTTAGTCAATCGAAAATTACGTTTTATTATTATATGGTTCGGTCAATGAACTCGGACTTTCGTTCAGTATCTTACAAAATGTTTATTGCATCGTTTCGTCAGTTTTTGGTCCGTTCATCTATTTTTGAAGTATTGCAATTTTTGCAGCATAAGCGCTTTAGCCTCGTTTATTGCATAGGGTCTACCCCCACCGCGTTAAATTGGCAAAGTTTACGGACATATATCTCCGGAACCAATCGGTTAAAAAATCCGAAATTTTCCAGACACACTCTAGAAACGTTAACCTTTCATTTCATATCACATTTTCCGGGCTAACTACATTTGACCTAAATGCATGAACCACCTTAATAACTTTTTAACGAATAACGAGCGACGGCTAAAACCTTCTAAAGGTCACTCAGGAGGGTGACCTTGACAACATATGTCAAGGTCAAGGTCATCGGAGGGTGGTCCGTATTACTGTATAATTACCGGTGATTTTCGCAGAAAAGATCATGAGTCAAAAGATGCGCAATGTTAATGAGTGGTACAGTAGATCGCTTGATGAAAATTTCGCAATTTACCGTGCATTCGCACATTGTCAGAACAAGTAAAATCAGAGCACCAAAACTATAAGATGTCAAACAACCAAAAGCAAACGAGCGACTGACTGTCAGTTAAATTATTTACTCGCCAATTGAGCCGATACGAATAAACACTATTTTCTATTTTAAATAAGTTAATGAGATGAGTCATCGTTTATTCTTATAGATATTGTTTATTTATTTTATGGAATAGTTTAATCGCGATAAAAGTTTTTAAATGCGACAAATTGTTACAGATAGAAATAAGAAAGATCACCAGAAAATACCGATTAATTTATCAATAATTCCGTTCAAGGCTAGATCGCGCCGAATGATGCGGAGTTCGTCGTTAAAAGGCCAAAGGTTTCTCGACGAGGAACATTATCAAAACAGCGCACCTCTTCAGAAACGCCCAATAACGGCTCCCTAAACAGGATCTTAAAAAAGATGCGCGTGCATGCGCTTGAAAGGCTCGGAGGCGTGCTCCATTTTTAATTCGCTTCACCAGGAATCCACAGACCGCCGACGCCGGCGACTGTCAGTAGGCCGGCGTCATGTCTGCTATACGAGCCGCGGGAGAACCGGGCTCAGTCGCGTGATAAACGTGAAGCACCCAGGTAGGTGGGCGCCTTGCACCGATCATCAAGCTTGGTGGATCCTCACGCGCGCAGAGATCAGCTTCCGCCGAGTCTGTTTAAAGAGCGTCATGTGATCGAAGAAAAATCTATTTTTCACCTCCCTTCGGTTGTGCGAACAAAGTTCGCGGCTGTTCTTCGATCTATCTTAATATTCCTTCTTTTCCGCCTTGTAATTCTGCAAGAAACTTCGCGCGGCATATATGTACGTGTTCGCGTTTGAAAACGATGTAACACAATGTAATGTATTCAGATGTTGTCACTTGTCAGTGCCTTCTTGCGAAATAGTACGATGCAGCTGTAATTATAATACCTATTAGTGCGCATGCAGCTGTCGATGTGCCACTTCGAGGAAGAACTTAAGTTGATAATTGTACGTATGTCACTGGATGGAATATACGCCTTTTGAATTCATTGCGCTCAACTCGCGCTACGTGCCTCTGTTTTTATTGAATTAGTTTAATGTTATCGGTGCGTAAAATGCGTCGCGATGCGCAATTATCTACATACTCGATGCGCACGGCCGCTAGTAGACCGAGACCTGCACCGTTAAATCTCGACTTACAGTGCTTATTTCTGCCCCGAATGAAAAGTGTTTCGCACGGGTGGGTGTTTTCAACATACGTGAATAGATTTCACCTTGCTATCTCACCGCCTTTCTCGATAAACGTGAGAATAACGCTGTTTCAGGAAAGGTCTTGATTACCACCTTTTGATTATCGTAGCAAATAATGGCCGGAAAAATATAAATAAGTTATAGTATTAAATTCAGTGCGCATTGTAAAGTATTAATTATGAGAAAAAAAGTTATAAAAGTAATAAAGTAAAATATAATATTTCGTAGAATTTTATTTAATATAAGTGTTCGTGTCACATCAATAAGAAATTGAAAAATAAAATAAAACATCAAAAAGTAAATGTTTGTTCCGCCAATAATACTTAACACAAAAAGGAATATATTTAATTCCGACAACAATTGGCCAATTAATACATAAAGAATTTCACAACGTTTCAACCCAGGGTTCGGGTCCTTATCAAGTGATCTAACAAAACAAAATTAAAGCATGGCGTCAATAACATCGTCACGGTTTAAAATAAAATGGTGTAACAGAAAATGAATTTCCTGTAGTCAGTACAGATTTAAAGAGCGGATACAAAACTTAGATTACCTGATGGAGAAAAGAGAACCATCGCTAACACATTCTCAATCTACAGCAAATGAAATTTTGACCGAAACATCATACATAAAGAGGCTAGAAATTAATAGCACAAAAATAAGTATGACGTCAAAGCAAAAAGAATGACGATGTTATTGACGCCATGCTTTAATTTTGTTTTGTTAGATCACTTGATAAGGACCCGAACCCTGGATTGAAACGTTGTGAAGTTCTTTATGTATTAATTGGCCAGGCCAATTGTTGTCGGAATTAAATATATTCCTTTTTGTGTAAAATAAAACATGTAAAATTGCAATAAAATTATATATTCCGCTGGACAAATTAAAATATCAAATGTAGCTTGGTAAATTGATATATTATACTATTCAAGTACAAAACGTTATAGCATTAAATTCAGTGCGCATCGTGTAAAGTATTATATGAGAAAAAGAGTTATAAAAGTAATAAAGTAATATTTCTGCAAGTTTTCCAGAAATATTACTTTATTACTTTTATAACTCTTTTTCTCATAATATACTTCATGCAATTCCACTAATCGTGGAATTTTATTTAATATAAAAGTATTCGTGTCACATCAATAAGAATTTGAAAAATAAAATAAAACATGTAAAATTGCAATAAAATTATATATACCGCTGGACGAATTAAAATATCAAATGTAGCTTGGTAAATTGATCGATATATTATAGTTTTCAAGTACAAAACGTTGCAGTATATTACATCAAATAATTAAGGAACAGTTTTTCCAAACATTGCATTGCTATCTTTGCTATCTTTAGAAATCAAAAATACACAAACGTGTGATTTTGTAGCATTCAAACGATCGTCGAGTTTTATATGTTGTTTGTCTGCAGTAAAAATGTGATTTTAACAGCTCATAAACGTATGCTCCTGTGGTCCTTAGCCGCACATCTCGCATTTAGCCGCAAATGTAACCACGTAAATTTTACATATCGTATGACAATACCGAACGCGGTTTTCGCGTTAGCGAAAAATAAATAAATCAGGTGGCCGCACATTTAGTGCTAGACGCGTGATGTGAGAATGAGTTCGTGAATTTATGTAGCAGCAGCAGAGAAACCGAGAAAATGAGTTTGCGCTGGATTCACGAGAATCTAGAAGCGCCAACGTGCGACGAGGAGTGCAGCGATATCGACGACAGCTGCAGCGATGACAGCTACGACACGGAATTGTCCCTTCAGGAGGACGACGACGTGACGGAGAACGGGAAGGGTATCGCTCGCGATTGCCGAATGAAGAGGGAAACCAGAAGAGCCCCGACCTCGACCGTCACCTTCGACGGGAACGGGTATATAGTCGTCCGGATTTTTTATAACTATAAGTAATCGTGAGAATCGCGTGATTAACGGTCTCCATCAGTTTCCATTTAGAGTGCGCATTAAAAAATACAGTAATATAGATATGTAAAATGTATATGGAAAATTCGGGAAACTAATTTGCAAACAAAAGTAATGAACCGTTTTGTCCATTTCGCATGCAGTTAATCTGCGAATTTTCTAGTAGCGGTGAAATGTATAATTCGCGTAAATGGACGATTTAGCATAATTGCTGAAACAAGGTAAAATGCCTGCCCGTCACTGGATGCACGGCGAGAACGCGTTTGTCTACCTAGTCGCCCTCCAGCATACGTTATAATGTACATTCATTGATCACTTGACTCGATTAACTTTCTGCTCCATATCGCCACAGGGTCAGCAGATGCTCTAGGTGTAGTTTGTGTTATTAACGGTATATCAAACGAGCGCGGTGCCGTGCGATTCCACGCGAATTGCGCAACGCACAATGCGTTGTCGTGATCACGCGATATGCGAAATTGTGACAGACATTTCAACGAGTTCGGAGCGAGATGCACGGCACATTCGCTAACTACATAGAAATGTAGTTTTGTTTTCAGTTGTAGGAACAGGGAAGAGCTATCTTTATTACGTCCACATGTACTAAAAAAAAGAATTTTACATTACGCTGAAAAGAGGCTTTATAGCAAGTTGGATATTTAAGAATTAGCAAGTTGGATATATAGGTATAAGGAAATAATAGAGGAATACATTAATGTTATACAATAACGTCAATAACCATAGACAGTTTGTCACTTGTTAATTTTTGAGTCACTGGATATTATAGCTCTAAAATTATCTCGTAAAATTATACGTAGCAGCGTCGCACATGGCAGAAATAAAGTAATAATTTAACAGTAAAGATAAAATTTGGCTGTAAATTCAAGAGATCCCTCTTTCTTGACATAATACCTTCAAGCCTAAATATAAATACAATAGTTCTTTCTAAACAACGGTTGTAATGCAGTTGTAATGTTAAGAAAAATTAATGCAAAATGAAATTAACTTACAATTAAATGTACTCTTTGTAGACAATACCGCTCATGAAATTTCTTTGAAGAAAAAACTGAAAAAGGAAATTATAAGTCGGTTCTTTAAGCGAAAAAGCTATCAAATAAAATTTTGATAATTCCCTTTGAATATCCTAAAACGCCACTGAATATTTTCGCGTAGAAATAAATTTTATTTACACAGAAGGCTTCTGTGGGTATTTGGCTTGTACACGAAGCCATGTAACGTACGCCTTCTGATGGCGACCAAGCTGTTCGCGTAACTCCCGCACAAAGCCTATTGACATTTCGTTTCCTCTTCCCCGAGAATCGGTTTAAAATTAACGAAGTACGGGAGAAACGCCTACAGTATCGCGTGGTGCGCTTCATTCACGGAGCTTGCTGACCTGGAAAACTGACCGACCTATATATTTTGCAGCGTCTATAAAAGCGTGAACACCCTATGTATGTAGAGGTAAAGACAGCCCTAACGTCTAACGGCTTAAGAAGTATAATACGCTAAAAGAAATATCAAGAATATGTCAAGATATATAATATTCAGACAATAAAATATGCTTTAGGAATGGGCTAATATTAGACAATAAAATATTAATCTAGCATAAATATTTCATTTTTAATTAATTATCAGTGGAAGATAATTATTGTTAATATTTTATTAAAAGGACCCCGCCCAAAACCACGGGAAAATAAATCCCGGTCAAATTGGTTGAAAATTTAGTATGATGTAGTTGATGACGTCCTGATGAAAAGTGTCCATGAGCACAAAGTCCAAAAATGGACAGTTTTCGAGTTACAGAGCGTCAAACATCGGAAAAATTGGTTTATCGGCTCATGGTGGTCCTTAATGTGTACCAATGTGTACGGTCTCTGATTTGTACGATTCCCAAAGAGTCGAAAATTCACATTTGAGAATCGTACAAATTTGAGACTTAAGCGTTTTCAGTTAACGTTTAGAAATAACTGTTTCGTATTTTACTAATCCGATTATATGTATATGTGTCTCACGTGTAACGATACCATAATAATCACTCAAATTGTGCACTAAAGATACCAATTTTTAGATGCATATGATCGTTCTTAGTGAAACCACGATCACTTATGTGACGGCAACTGCAGTTACAAAAAAAAAAGGTTTAAAAAATAAGTACTTCATAATAATTCACAATACTTTAAAAAAGTAAAATAGAAAATTATCAACTTTGGACAAAGTAACTGCCTTAATATTACAAACATTAATTAACTTTTCTTAATCGAAATAATTGTGGTTTGAATAAAGGCAATACTTGACATTCATCAAAACTACATATATCTACGTCCGTATACACAGAAGAACATACCAAATTGCATGTCCCCAAACATATACACGGTTAATACGTTCGCTGCCGCACAGAAATCGCGACACCTTCGCCAGGAGTCAACTCTGTTTTTAGTTATGTTTTGAACATATATCCCATTACGCTCCAGCGAACGTGTTAATTATATATAAATCTATATTATAGAAATAATTGCCGCCGCCGCTTCAAAAGTAGGGAGTTTTTAAGTTACTGGGTTATTATAGAGAATTAATTTTTTTGTTTATTATAATCACCCAGCATCCACACACACACACACACACACACGCACGCACGCACACACATAGGCACACACCAGCATGACCATACATTAAGGACTACCATGAGCCGATAAACCCATTTTTTCGATGTTTGACGCTCTGTAACTCGAAAACTGTCCATTTTTGGACTTCGTGCTCATGGACACTTTTCATCAGGACGTCATGAACTACATCATACTAAATTTTCAGCCAATTTGACCGGGATCCATTTTCCCGTGGTTTTGTGCGGGGTCCTTTATTTCCTACAGGAATATTTTTTCAGAGCATATTAAACGCTATCTTCTGTATAATTTTACGTCTATTGTATTAATGAAATTAATTTATTATATTACTAATGCTTCTAATTAACCATCTCTCTATATGCTTCGACGAAGTTTTGTTTTTCCATTAGAATTTAGAAATACCTACACAGATTTATTTTCTATCTCTGTCCGCGTTACGTAATATGTAACTATATGCAGGTAATCTGTGGACTATCTGATTGCAATTGTAGAACGCCACGCAACATTGAACGTAACTCCAAATCACGCAAGTACCCGCCTTACGTAATATGGGATCCTCGACAACCAGCGAAAAATCCTATCTATAATTGCCGAATAATTAAACTGTACTGCCGCACCGGGTATCATCTGGCAATTACGCCGTCGGGACGGGTCGAAGGATTATCCGGAAACCAGGATTCGTATGGTACTTCCATCGCTGTCGTTAAATATTAACTGCACTAAAATAAACGCCTGTAATACATATGTTACATATGTATGTATGTTTAACACTCCTGCAGCTCTGCTTCACGCGACACCGGTATCTTTTGGCGTTATCAGAATACAAAGCGTCGAAACGAAGCTCTACTTGGCATTCAACAGGAAAGGACGGTTGTACGGAGAGGTGAGATACGCCGGGAAGGAAATTATATGTAAACTACATAAAAAAAATTAATAATGTGGAAAGGAGAGAGAGTGGCTTCTCTGCAAATTTTCATTGTGTTATACGAGAGACGCTTTTACAACTGTCAGAAATATAGAGCGCAATCCATTGTGATATACTATCCACATCTGCAAAATTTTATATATAGCACTCTATGAAATTCTACACAGTTCCGCGTGAAATTCCTTCGGACGCTTTTACTCGCAACAACGGCCTAATTCTCACAACAGTTTCGTCGGATCTAATTCTACATAGTATTTAACAGTAAATGTAATATAATCAGTGATACACTGAGAAAAAAAAGTAATTAGATGAAAAAAAAATAAATTGATCGAACGAAATGTCTCATTGCGGGGTGCCAACGAAAGATATGCTTATTGTAATCATATTTGCAATTGTAATGTCATTTCAATTACCATTGCGTTGTTTGAAACAAATATGTAGTTCATGGATTACACTCCTATATAATAGTATTAAGAGCGTTGTGTGTGTGTGTGTGTGTGTAGTTGAATCAATAAAATTTTTTCAATTAATAGTTGTAAAATCGTTAAATAATAATTTTCTTTAAGGTGTATAATCAATTTTGCTTAATCACATTAGTTGATAAATTGTCTCTCGCACAAGATATTCATTAATAAGAATAAAAAAACTGGCTAAGATCGATTGTAAATCCGACTAATTAATTTTGATTTCAGATAAATATGACTAACGACAATACCGAATGGGAACAATGGAGCATTGGTGCTTACGACGCGTTCCGATCGCGTAAATACGTGTACTACGGATGGTGGATAGGAATAAAGAAGAATGGACGAGCAAAGCCGGGACCGAAAACGTCTTGGGGACAAAAAGCGATACAATTTTCGGCTATCCAAGAGGATTAATCGATTAATCCAAAGCTTTCAAGATAACACGCTTTACGGGGCACGCTTCTTATCTCCAATATCAAGACACGGTAGCGTCCCGCGCCAAGTATATTTATTCGTTGCGTAAACTTTCCCGAAAAGAAATCCAGAATAAATCCGGTAATGTACGAGTGCTTTATGAACAGAAATGACATCGCTCGATTAGGAATAATCATTCGGACAAGGAACCGATAATCATCGAACAGTAACGTTCCAATAGAATATAATGTTTATTATAACACTGTTACTCAACAATGGGGTAATTAGGATTGTGCATTCTGCTTGTGCCCTCTAACTGAAACTCCATCGCAAGTCGCAGTTTCTCATTCGCAATAAATACATATTTATTATTATAATACCAATCGTCAAATCGATACGTTTATAAAGCAAGATGATTGCATACCTGTAACTTAAATCGTTTCGTAAATTGGGATCTGACATGTGGGCGGAGTTAGCCAATATAGCTGAAAAAAGGTATCACTTTTGAAAATATCATTCTCGCTTCTGACACTCAATTGTCGCTGTCATTAGAAAATATTTATTAAATGCAGTGAAAATTTCATTTTTACGACAAAATATATACATATGATTACGCGTGCACAAGCATATTTTACGCAATTTTACATCGCGGAAGTGCATCCTTTTAGAGCCTGTACTAATTTCCGCCAGATTTCGTATCTTAATATGTCAGATCCCAATAGCAGAATGTATATCTAGCCATCTTGCTTATAACGTACGTATGAATATTCAGCTTTTCGTAATATGTTATTAATTATAACGTATTGCAATTGTATATAATCTTATACATTTCTTTTGTACATCTACATACAACGCATATACATATGTATAAATACGTCAAAATTTTACAAGCAAGATTTTCTTAAAAAGCAAATACCTCGATAATATATATATATGGCTTCGAACGTTTTAATACCAAATTTTGCAGACGTGGTGTGCATTTCGAACAAACTTCTGAAAAAGCATCCGAATGCGAGAAGCAAATGTATGAGAGATAAATTAGTAATTGTATGTAAAAAATTTATTAATTAAGATTAACAGTGTATGTTAAATAAAAAATTAAAAGAGATAAATATAAAATTATTTAGAAATATTATTACTTAGCCTCATATATTATTTACTTTAAACAATGCTTGAACTAGATTGTGTTACTACTTCCAGCAAGATAACAAATATATATTATTAGTACTATTATGTGCATTAGTTGCGTACAAATTAACCTAATCCTAAAATAAAAATAATTAAGCAAATTGTATTATATTTAAAATAATTGTTACTTAACATTTTCTTTAAAAAATTGCGAAGCGTTTATGTATCATAAAAATTGTAGAAGTATAAAATGGATCTCTTTGGTGCATACAGTCATGAATACAAGCGTGTTTCAAGTCACAGTGAATGCATTATAAAGTCTTATACGTTTTAAAAAAAGATGATTGATTATATCTGACTGAGAAAAGTAGATTATCAAAGAGATATTTTTTTCTCATAGAAAGTACACACAAGCTGGCAAATTAAGCACGAAATACTAAATACTTTTAAAAATTTTGCAGTATTTTTGTTAAATGTAAATTGTAATTAAATGCGCATGCACATACTTTTTAAAACACTCAAAACAATCACAATTACTTCAAGATCACTGTAGCTTGTTCATGAATTGTCTATAATTTATTTAATCAATACGGATTCACTTCTTCTTGGTGTTGGGACTTGTCGACTGAAACACGCTCGAAGCTGACATTAAATTCTCAATGTATTGGCTCAAAACCTGATTCTCACTTTTCAACTTGAGATTCTCCTCCTTCACGCTATCCACTCTTTGTGACAGATCTAGATGAAACACATATATTTGCACTTTATAGAAGTGCCAGTAGACATATTCCTCTACAATATATCTTTATCTTTACTGAAAAAATATACATACCATCTAAAGTATTTTGCAGTTCAAGAACCTGTGCAATCAATCTAGCTTTCTCTTCTTGCTCATCTGGGCTAATGTCTGGATCCAAGCCTGTGAATAATATGAATCCTTTTACTTTTACAAACCATCATAACTCAGTAATATTATAATCTTATATAAAAAAAAAGAAATACTACTAAAATCGCTATAATTTTTTATGTAATATTTATTTATAGGATATATGTAATAATTTGGTAATTGAAATCAAAATGTCGCTTAATATTCACTTTAAAAATATATAACAAAATACTATTATTTTTTACATATACTTAGAAAGACAAACGATACAAAAACTCTATGTGAAATAAGGGAAGAAATCAGTAGTATCACTTACTGTTAGGACTACAGCTTCCATTGGTAAATGTCGATGGAAGAGAATCCATGCTACGTCCTCTGCCTAGCGGATCAGATATATGCGAGGCATTGTCCAGGATTTCCTCTTCTGGTATTATCACTATGAATAATATGCGAGAAATTACCTCAGTAAGGTGTTACTCCACAACGACGAAAATTACAAAAAGGCTTCTCATTGTCAAAGTACAAGCAAATTACATAGAAAGCGATTTCTAAGCAAAATAATTTGCTAGATAAGTAAACCAAGGATCTAACTAATATCTCTCGTTTCAACGTCTTTACGTCAAATTGTAAGAAACGGAGTAAACGTCACATTTGCTATTACATACTAATTTACTGTATGCAACTGGTTCAATGCCCACACTATCGATAAAAGCAAACTCTGTGTGAACAAACGAACATAAAAAAGAATCATACGAGATGGGTTAGTATTAAATAAGACTCGAGATAAGGGAATCGAAATATAATAAACTGCTCGAGACGAGAATTAGGTTATAATTCATCAATGACGAGCGCGCGGAGAGACGAGCAGTCGCTGAGAAGCATCGCGAAATCAAGCGGCTGTGAGCTCTCACCCTGAGGATCGTCGTCTGCCAGAGGTATGCTGTTCATGTCGTCCTGAAGCTTGGCTGTCATCGTCGCCGACATCTCGATCGTGGCGACCAGGAACGTAAACGTAAACGCGACAGGCGACCAAAACCAAACCAAACACCAAAGCCAAACACAACGACCACCAGGGCCCAGGCTCAGGCACCACCACCACACCACGTAGCCTGCTACGACGCGAACTTGTGCGCAGGTTCGACTTTATCGAGCGATCGAGACTCCGCGATATTTCCGGACTCCGGCGCGCGCGCGGCGCGGCGCGGCGAAGTCTCAGGACTTGATTAATAATATTTTTTCTCTTCTTGCTCCGTTTGTTTTCTTTTTGTAATTTATAGGTATGCTGCTGGCTAAAGGCATGATGCATGAAGGAAGAAAAAAGGAAAATATATGTATATTGCAAAAATATAGTTCGTGAATCGAATAAATAGCATAAAGAGATAATCTAAAACTTAATTGCAATCAGCTATCATAAGTCAGTTAAAAATGCATTTCAAGAAATACTAACAGTACTAAATAATACCTATAATATATGTAAATCACGCTATTTTCTATAACTAATTATTAATTATTTTATATCATTATTATAATAAAGATATCAAAAGCATGTGTGATCCCGATATAAAGAAAATAAAAGAATGTTATGTATGTACTTGCCGCATTTTAAGTGGAACTCGTCCACTTGTTACAACTTTGTAAGACAAAGACTATTTACTGCGGGTGATCCTCGAGTATTGCGTCTTGTATATCAGAGAAAGACAGAGATCCCTAAACATATTTATCTACCTCTGGATCATTTTTCGTCTACGTACGTATAGCATGGCAGTGCACATTTCTTATAATATAATATACATATATATTATACAGGGTGGCCCATTTTAAAAGATGCAGGCAAATATCTCGAAAAATATGAAACATACGGAAAAACATTTGTAACAAAAGTTGTTTGGCTCGAAGGGGGACATAAGATGGTGCCATTGATGTGACCTTGGATAGTCATTTAAAGGTCACATGAAGGTCACTTTCACTTTCTTAAATGAGAACCCCCATTTTTCATTGCATATTCTTGTAGCTTATGTCGAGAGCTTTCCAAAACACTATAATAAAGTATTTTTTTATCAAGTACTTTTTGAGTTATGAGGCTTGAAAAGTACAGTACCGCCGGCATTAGCATTACCCAAAATGTACCACGTGGAGGTTGCACGGTTGGATTTACACCTCTGTTGTGTGCGTGTGTGTGTGCGCGCGCGTGTGTGTGTGTGTGTGTGTGTGTGTGTGTCACACAGAGATTAGGACCCCGCGGTTCGTCACTTCCACGGTATTTACTGACTCCAAACCCTCTCTGTCGTGTGTATGTGTGTGTGTGTGTGTGTGTGTGTGTGTGTGTGTGTGTGTGTGTGTCACACAGAGATTAGGACCCCGCGGTTCGTCACTTCCACGGTATTTACTGACTCCAAACCCTCTCTGTCGTGTGTGTGTGTGTGTGTGTGTGTGTGTGTGTCACACAGAAATTAGGACCCTGCGGTTCGTCACTTCCACGGTATGGCTAAGCCATATCGGCGCATCCCCACCACACGCTTTAGCATGCGGCTCGGTCTGCACAACGGCATCACTGCCGGGCCGCGTTTCCGCCCGCGCCGCGCGCCTCCCGTCGTACAGCCCGTGTTATAATCGGATAAAATATTCAGCTCACTGACATTGTCGCCCAATTTCTACTCAATACACACGCACACGCACACGCACACACACACGCACACAACAGAGGTGTAAATCCAACCGTGCAACCTCCACGTGGTACATTTTGAGTAATGCTAATGCCGGCGGTACTGTACTTTTCAAGCCTCATAACTCAAAAAGTACTTGATAAAAAAATACTTTATTATAGTGTTTTGGAAAGCTCTCGACATAAGCTACAAGAATATGCAATGAAAAATGGGGGTTCTCATTTAAGAAAGTGAAAGTGACCTTCATGTGACCTTTAAATGACTATCCAAGGTCACATCAATGGCACCATCTTATGTCCCCCTTCGAGCCAAACAACTTTTGTTACAAATGTTTTTCCGTATGTTTCATATTTCTCGAGATATTTGCCTGCATCTTTTAAAATGGGCCACCCTGTATAATATCTCAGTGGTTCCTAACACTTCTGTTTTCCTGGCATTTGTTGTGTGTTACATTAATTGAATATCTCTACAGATTTGATTATAAATTCTGGCGTTTTTTAAATTTTCTTAAGTTCGGTGTACAATCTAGATCAAATGTACGTGAATCACGTAGGTAATAAAGAAAAATTTTTTATTTATTGTTTTATTATTTATATAAACATGAAAAATTTATTTAATTATCACTGTGGTAGTATTTCGCGTACCTATCATTTTTATATTATTATTATTTATTTATATGTATAAATGAATAAATAATCTGTACGTGTGTTGCATAAAAATAAATGGAAAAATTTATGTAAGTTGTGTCTTTATATAGAAAAAACGTATTGTAGTAGAATATATGTCTATTAGGAAAAAATATGAAAGGATCCTGAAGAAAAAATACGATTCGAAAGATTGATTCATATTTAATTTATATATCCGCAGTATTACATTAAATTATGCTTAATTCATATATGAATCACGTACTAAATAGCAGAAAATTTTACAAATCTAATTATTAACCTTTCATAATTATAGTAAACACTGAACTCTGATGTTGGAGTTTTATCGAAAATCTACAGTTATATCTAATTAACAAATATTGTTTCTTTAACAAATGTTTAAAATAATCATTTTTTAATAATTTTTAAAATGATTATCTAAAACGAAAAATGCATGAAATATATATATATATATATGTATATATACACATATCTCATGCATATATGTATATGTATATGCTAAAATTTAGAAAGGCTAATTACTCTAAAAAGTAATGTAATAATTTCTATAAACCATATTTTGTAGTCTTTTTTAAATTAGGTATAACTAAGCATATAAACAAAGTCGTTTACTATTACCTTCTCATTTTGCTTCCTCATAGAGGAAGCTTTGTTTTCGTGAAAAAATTTTTTTTTTAGTTGCCGCTGCCAATGTGTTTAGAATGTTCTAAAACGTCGAAAAATTGCATTAAAAAAAATGTCCGTATGTGTGTGTGTATGTGCAGATTTGTTGTGGTTGCTCTAACTTCCGCAAATATTGAGATATCGGGCTGTTTTTTTTTTTAATCGATAGAGCATCATTCAAGGAAGGTTGGTATTGAATTTGGCGATGATCGGTAAAGGGGTTCTTTTTAAAAGAATTTTTAAATTTTTTTTAAAATGTCCGTGGTTGTTCTAACTTCCGCAAATATTGAAATATCGGGCTGAATTTTTTTTAATGGATAGAGCATCATTCAAGGAAGGTTGGTATTGAATTTGGCGATGATCGGTAAAGGGGTTCTTTTTAAATAAATTTTTGAATTTTTTTAGAAATGTCCGTGGTTGCTTTAACTTTCGCAAATATTGAGATATCGGGTTGTTTTTTTTTTAATCGTTAAAGTATCATTCAAGAAAAATCGGTATTAAATTTGGCGATGATCGGTAAAGGGGTTCTTTTTTAAAAAAAATTTGAGTTTTTTTAGAAATGTTCGTGGTTGCATTAACTTCAGCAAATATTGAGATATCGAGCCGATTTTTTTTAAATCAATAAAATATCATTTAAGAAAGGTTGATATTGAATTTGGCAATAATTAATAAAAGGGTTCTTTTTTAAAAAAATTTTTAATTTTTTTAGAAATGTCCCTGGTTGCTCTAACTTATGCAAATATTGAGATATAGGGCTAAATTTTTTTTTAATCAATAAAGTATTATTTAAGGAAGGATGGAATTAAATTTAGCAATAATTGGTAAAGAGCTTCTTTCTTTATAAAATTTTGAATTTTTTAAGAAATGCCTTTGATTGCTCTAACTTTTGTAAGTTTTGGAATATTGGGCTATTTTTAATTTTATTATATTTTTCTGTCTTTTCTACCCCTATTTCATATAAAATTCTTTAAAATTTGGTTGATTAGACTCATGTTTATGTATGGACGGATTCCCCGAAATTTTAAATGTCTTTAACTCAAAAACTAATCAACCAAATCTTAAAGAATTATACATGAAATAAGGGTAGAAAAGACTGAAAAATATAATAGAATTAAAAAAATAACTAAAATCTTAAAATTTTAACTTTTAAGGGCTACATCCAAAGTCTCAAAAATTGAGACTTTTCATAAATTGATATTTTTTGACAATTTAGTATTAATTATTAGCAATTTTTTGATTCTAATATATTTTTCAGTTTTTTCAACCCCTATTTCATATATAATTCATTATGGTTTGGTTGATTAGACCCAGCTTTATAAAGCTTCGATATATGTACAAATTCTCCAAAATTTCAAATGAGAAAAAGAAAGAGAAAGAGAGAAAGAGAGAGAGGGCGAAAGGGCGCTCTATTGCAAAAGCATTGATCGTTTTTTAAATAAAACTGACGTAAGTGTCTAGCCTAGCATCAGCCAATGTATGCCAAAAAGCCTAACGTGCGTTCAGTTTTATTGGGAAACGATCAGTGTTTCGCAAAAGGGCGGCCTTTTGCAAAAGGGCTAGTCTTTTTGCAAAAGGGCTAATTTTTTAATTGCAGTTAGAACATCTCAAGTCTTAATAATTGAGACTTCAAAAAATGATTTTTTAGGATAATAAAAAAGTGAGCAAGTAGAAACTTGCACATTGCTTCCATATAGCTTTTAAGTGTGCAAGTAGAAACTTGCACATTGCTTCCTCATAGCTTTTAAGTGTGCAAGTAGAAACTTGCACATTGTTTTCTCATAGCTTTAAAGTGTGCAAGTTGAAACTTGCACATTGCTTCCTCATAGCTTTAAAGTGTGCAAGTAGAAACTTGCACATTGCTTCCTCATAGTTTTTAAGTGTGCAAGTAGAAACTTGCACATTGCTTCCTCATAGTTTTTAAGTGAGCAAGTAGAAACTTGCACATTGTTTTCTCATAGCTTTAAAGTGTGCAAGTTGAAACTTGCACATTGCTTCCTCATAGCTTTAAAGTGTGCAAGTAGAAACTTGCACATTGCTTCCTCATAGTTTTTAAGTGTGCAAGTAGAAACTTGCACATTGTTTTCTTATAGTTTTTAAGTGAGCCAGTAGAAACTTGCACATTGCTTTCTCATAGTTTTTAAGTGAGCCAGTAGAAACTTGCACATTGCTTTCTCATAGTTTTTAAGTGAGCCAGTAGAAACTTGCACATTGCTTTCTCATAATTTTTAAGTAAGCAAGTAGAAACTTGCACATTACTTAATCAACATTTTATTTCGCTTATAAAGCTTCCTCTATGAGGAAGCCAAATTAAAGAATATTTACTAATAATTGTACATCAAATAAAAAACAAGCTTCCTCATAGAGGAAGCTTTATAAGCGAAATAAAATGTTGATTAAGTAATGTGCAAGTTTCTACTTGCTTACTTAAAAATTATGAGAAAGCAATGTGCAAGTTTCTACTGGCTCACTTAAAAACTATGAGAAAGCAATGTGCAAGTTTCTACTTGTTTTAAGTAATTTACAAGAGCATATAAGCTTTTGTTATAATTTATCTTATAAATTCAATATAGTTTCTAGATTTTGCAGATACAAATTATGTTAATTAATAGCTTATTAATTTCTATAAAATAATGCGTCAAAATATTGTCTTAAAAAAAACAGCCCAATATCTCAATATTTGCGGAAATAACGTTATTATCAGATAATCTGACGGTAATTTTTCCACGTTTATTAGGCAAATTCTTTTTTGTTGACGTGGATATTATATGCACCAACAATTTACGTTGAGTTTTTTGTCATATATATTTTCCTAGCAGATATTATGTATTAAAAATATTATTTAGTTATTATCTATTAAAATTATTTTGCTCGAAAGTTATAGGTACGTCATATTAACAAAATCATATTCTATAATATTTTATATTTGTTTTATCACTATAAAACCTTCTCTTTTTTGGTTAAATAATATATTCAATGTAGAAGTAAGTGATGGTTACCTCAAAAAAACTAAGTAATTGTTGACGCATTATTGTCCTTAAGTAAGCCACTTCGATATTTGCTCGATTGAAGTTATATTGCTGGTTTGCAATCTCTTTCCAATATAAAGTGCACTGATCAATAACGTATAGGATTCCGCCAAACGTAATGAAACTAAAGCTTTCTTGTGTTTCGCAAATGGCACTTTTGACATAGTACGATATATATGTATACCTCCGTCCATTTATTCAACACTTTCTTCGATCGGTGGGTGCATATTCTCCTCATTCTCCTCATGATTATTTGGTGCTGGTAAGTCAAGAAAATTCTGCAATCTGAAATTATTTTTTAAATTAGATGGGTATAATGTATTTTTAATACATACACGGAGAGAATTTTCTCTTAAAATTTACCCTGAAATACATAGTAAAGAGAAAATTCTCTCTGTGTAACTATATAATATTTTACTACACTTACGTTACTGGAATGTGTCAACACTTATGGTGCGCACCATGCGTAAATCGTTTATTCTTTCTTTCAATAGTTTAACGTCGGCCTTCAACATTTTATTTCTTGTGTCGATAATCTTGCTGGCTTTTTTAATTGATCCCAATTGACTGCAATAAAAATAAAAATTTAATGTTATTAAAATTATTAAGTGTAACAATATAAAAATAATTTAAAAATATTCTGTGTTTAATAACACAGAAATACTTACCTAACTATAATTCCCTCAGCTTTACAAATCTCACGATTGGCCTTGTGTATCATAGCTACTGAATTTGTCATATCAGCTAATATCTCATCAAATCGGTCCATTTTTTTTTGTCTCTGCAACAAAATAATAATATATAATATAAATACTGATAGATTTTTTTTTGTCTCTCTGCAACAAAATAATAATATATAATATAAATACTGATAGATTGCGGGTGCGGGTGCGTGTGCGTGTGCGTGTGCGTGTGTGTGTGTGTGCAGTATCTCTGTCTGCTGCAAGGAAATCTCGTCGTCTGTATTTATCGTGAAAACAGGCAGTTATATGTTATGAAATTACGGAAGAAACTCTTACCTCAACGAGAAATTTCTATTGACAGATTTTCAATCTTTTCAATGTTGCCAAAGCGGATAACGTGTAGCGGGCGCAGTATAGTAGGCCAAAGCAACTGATGGGAATAATGGCGGTCGTTACACACTGTATAGTAATATTTACTTAATATATTTATGTTATTATATGTTACTTTTGTTTTTAATTAGCCTCATAAATTTATATTTTTAGTATTATTGTGTAATTACTGAGAAAATACCAGTATGATATCTTGATTGAAAATAACTGCATTTTTCTCTCTCCGTCATTTAAAGACTAACGCGGAATGCTTTCTCGAAGTTATAACTTGCCTGAGCATCAGTCTACGTTCACGCAAAATTTTTTTTTTCATACAATTCTATTCGTATTTTCAATTCTATTTCATATTTTGTTGAAACGTGCTCACGTTTCTTCTCTGCAGGTAGCGCACATAAACACGATATTGAAACTGTCATACCGTTAGGATGAAGTACAATAGAAACAGAATTTTCCTCGTAAACTAGAATCTTCACGTACATAAATAACACATCAACTATTTTCAACAATTTTTCAGTAGTGCATAAACGTTTTGAGCGATAACACGCTAGGATTATGTTTGCATGGAAAACTGCAGAAACAATCAAATAATGAATCGATATAATACGATGTGATTTGCTTGATTCATAACTATGTGGCTGCAAAATTTAATTTAATGCACATGTATTTTCTCATTTTCTTAATTATAATATTGTAATTTAGAAAATGATTGATATTCTTTGTATATATTATGGAAATTATGTGCGTTACATGTGATCTATTAATTACATTTATGTAGCATAACTACATGTGATGGATATTGTCTTTATCAATATAAACACATGTATGCATATATTATATATACATATATGTATAGATATATATATGTCGCAGGCTTATTGCAAAATCAGCTCTTTTGCAAAAAGATTAGCCTCTTTGCGAAAGGCCGGCATTTTGCGAAGCACTGATCGTTTCCCAATAAGACTGAACGCACTTTAGGCTTTTTGGCACACATGGGCTGGTGCTAGGCTAGGCACTTTGCAAAAAGTCTAAAATACGTTAGTCTTATTAAAGAAACCAATGCTCTCGCAAAATGCCGGCATTTTGCAAAAAGGCTAGCCTTTTTGCAAAAAGACTGATTTTGCAATAAGCCTGCAACATATACATAATATAATTATTTATAATATTATATTAATTATATGTATAATAATTTATAAGCCACTTATTAGAAAAAATTATATTAGTAAAATAAGCACTAATATGAGCCAATGTGCAGTTATAGGTGCGTAATTATTTACAATAACCGTAAATATATCAACACTCAAGTAACAAACATTATTTCTTAATTTATTAAAAATTTTTTTAACAATATTGTATTTAATTTAAAGAATTTGTAACATAAATTCTTTTAATAATATATTACAGATCGACAAAATTATACGTACACATCCCTTGTGTACAAAGTACACATCCCTCTTATGTAATCATATGTACAGATCCCTTTATAATCTGTTTAAGTTCATATGCGCTCACGTAATTATAAAATTATTTTATGAAGCCAATAAATTACAATATACGTAGTAGATTAGTATAAAGATTTTAATACATAGAATTTATATGGAAGAATATTATAAAATATTGTGAACTAATAAAATGGTTTACGAAAGCGGGCGATTGCAAATTTTGTTTAACGTGTTTGATATTTTTGTGGATGTCAAACATTGATAGTATTTAAATGCCACAGCCATACACGACTTTTTGAGGGCATATAACATGTACATTCTATAACTATACATTGATATAACATATACATATATAAAATTAATACATTTCACTGTGATGCAAGTGTAAAGAATTTGCAAAACAATTTTAAACACTTAATATATTATCTTAACAAATACACATTATTTTACAAATACAAATTTTTCAAAATTGTAGTTAAGTATGCAATAAATTTTTTATATTGTTTTATGGTATATAAATATACATTATGTATATTCATAAAATACTAAAAATAACGTATACATATTATATATATGTTTATACACAAAAAAATTGTTGTATTTAAACGCGATTAGATTATCTTATATTAAGTCGTACGAATTCTTTTAAAAGACAAAAAAAGAAATTTGATGCTTTTAGTAATTAGCAGCAAAAGAATAAATAAAAGAGTTTAAAATTTTTTTATATTTATTTTACGTTTTATTGCACGGATTATATACAGTTTATTCTCTATTTTTTTTTTAATCTGGTGATTGCATTTTCTTAAATGCAAGTTGCGAGTTAAAAGTCTCAATATTAGAATATAGAAGAGAGGGAAGAGAAAGAGAATAAAGAATTAAAAAATAATCTTTATTTTTTATTCAAGTTTATAAGTAGCAAGTTTAAGGTTTATTGTAATATTTGTAATATTACATAAATATTTAATATTACATATTTTTGATATTATATTAATGTCAAATTAATTTAATGTTAAACATATATAAAACAATAACGGTTAATCTCAAACTTTGGCTAACAAAATCAATTCTGAATTTATCAAACTATTCGTAAATGTGTATGCATATAAGACTATTATTTAAACATATTGAATCGTTTATATCCATGATTGAATGGATAGCGAAGGTGCAGCACAAACAACCATCATATGAATAGTAAATAAATTATGCATAAATTCATTTTAATAGCACAAGTTTATATTGCTAAAATTTCTACCATGAAAATTTCGAAAACGGCAAGCATATATTGGGAAGCCACAAAATACATATACCTATCGTTTTATATTAAGTTTTCTTTTATTTTATATAGAAAAGATTCTATTTTATTATACAAAAAGCGGTAACAACTTTAATTTGACGATTTATAGAACCTAAACTTTTTATGTATTTGAGATATATATCTTATTTTTTTTAATTATCTCTACGTATTGCATTGTCATACAACTTTTATACTCGTTTCAACTTTACTTTTATGGATGTTTCAAGTTTGAAGCTAATGAGACACGTTATAATACACAAAACGGATAACAATTTTCGATCCGCACCACACATTCTTCGTACTTTTCGCGAAGTTTACTCCATAAACTAAACGATCGAGTTTATCCCGTCGTAAAAAGTTCAGTGGTAGTGCGCAAACAGAAGTTTCGATCTGTGTAAAAAGGAAAACGAATTTCTTTAAATCAATTGTGTTCAAAGTCGACGTAATCTCAATGAATTCAAACGTCGATGCTATTGACGTAAAAGCGATCTCTATATTGTCACGTAGCAAAACGCGACAATTTACATAAAGTATTTGTGCGGCAAAATGTTGAAGATTGAAAATTCACTGTAAATATATCGGTTTTAATACGTTTGGTCCTTCAAAAATGCATTATCCAACGCGTACTTACGGATTGATGTTCGCGGTCTGAGTCGAAAATAGAACAAACACGAAGAGAGCAATGAGATCGGAAGGAGAGAGGAACCGCGCCGGCTCGACACCGCGATGCTACTGGCGACGGCGCGGGCGCCTTCATCCGCGCGAGAACGAACGCCCTGTGCGATCCACCACCACTTACCCCCAGGATACAGAATCAACCCTTGTCCAACCCTTTACTCTCTCTCTCTACCTCTCTCTCTCTCTCTCGCGCGCGCGCGCTTTACGCAAAGTACAGATCGAGAAATCCTTTATCTGAACCAATATCCTGTCCACTATGACTTCGTAGTCATTGAAGCGCACCATACGACGTCCGGCACAGGAATCAATACTGGTTCACCAAACTAAAGATCGTTTATTATCGCAACAGCTTGAACTTAGACTTGGAATTTTATTTGAAAAGCTAAGAAGTAAGAACAATCAATCTAAACTTGTCTGCTCTTTCACTTTCTTATACCTTCCGATCGCGCACTAATTTCAATGTTAAAGAATTAGACGATATCGAGAAACATGCGCTTTTGTTCATATTAAGTTCTTTACTTTTTGCATATTTATATTTTTAGCAAATAATTATCTTTTTATTTAAGTAGTTATATATCAAAGCTAAAATAAAAATTAATATAGAAAGATATAAAAAGAGCAAAAGTTATTACATAATAATTAGAAGTTATTACAAAAAGTATAAAAGTTAATTACATGATTTCCTTATTTTACGAAATTTGAATTCTGTATAGAACTATGTTATTTTATAATACATAACGTAAAATTCTCAAATAACTTTTATTATCATTTCTATATTTAAACTTTTATATAGAGTTTCTTGTTACAAAAATATACAATTAATAAAAACACATATTTTTACAAATTAAATAAATTTTGATAAAATATTAAATTAAATAAGTTTAATATTACCTATACAAAAGAAATTTTTATTTGATTATAGGACTTCGATTTTAAACATTAAATGTTTTCTGTTTTTTTTTCTTGAAAAGCTTATAGATTTAACTGATTTTGTTTCTACTATTTTGTTTGTATTTTTTAATTATGTTAAAGAATTAGCTTGATACCATTACAAGTTTTAATACATTAATCAGCTCAAGGCAAAAAACAAATTAATGCTATGATCGAAACGTGAACGTTTTAATCATGATATTTTGAGCAAAAAGTGCCATTATTATGCATATCAACAAAGTGTCAAATAATGAATATATTACATCTACAGTGTTCAATAGAAAGATTATAATGCTTGGCAATAGAGTCAAAACATTATCGATAAAAGGACATATCGTCGATAAGAGAACAATAAGTCGGTTCATTATTAATTTTAAGTCAATCAAATATGTAGGTTGACTTCCATAGCTTGTATAATTATACCTAATGTAATTTATTAATAATTATTATATTAATACAATATAGATAATATTCAATTCAATTCTTTATTTCGCTCCCCTTCCGGGGCTGGAAAGGCATTTTATCCAGGAAAAACGTCCCAAAAACCTTTACAATTCCTTAACATATCTGCCTGGCCATTGTGCGACCTCACACTCTCTCTATTTCCCTTCCCTCCCCCTCCCATGGCAGTCCTTGTCGTCCTTCTCCCTTGTACTCCTTTCGACCTCCTTCCTTTGTCTCCCTTCCTGTGTCCTCCTGACATCACCTCAACTCTCTCCTTCCTAGTACTTAACGCTCTCCTTCCTATCGCACCTTCTAATCTAAACACACAAATACGTTTTACCACCTCTCATTCTTACCATCCTCTCCCTCTACTTTCTCCGCCCTCACTCAGCCGTCTCCTCCTTCTCTCTCCCTTCTTCCAACTTTCTTACCTTTCCTGCATCCACTTCCTTTGCTCCTTCCTCCCATCCTCCTCTGCCCGTCTCTCTTTTCTTTCTTACCTTTTTCTTACTCCCTTTTCTTCCTGCTAGCCTCGTCTTCGTCTGTGTCCATCAACAGGCTCTCCTCCATTTTCCTCGCGATCTCGTCCTCCGCCGATCTCTTTGCTCTCCCACTCTCGTCCTCTTTCCTTTCTTTTCTCCCTTCTTTCTCCTCTCTTTCTCTTCTTCTCGCCTCCACCGATTTGTCCTCGTCTATTTTCACTCTCATTTTTCCTCCTTTCTTTCTCCTTGCGTTCAAAACTTTCCATTTATCCTCCTCGCTTCCCATCCTTACTAGCAGCGTTACCCAGTCCCCTCTCTGCCCTATCACATTTACTTCTCTTATCTCTACCTTGACATCTAATCCTTCCGAGAACAGCTCTTTCACCTTTGCCCAGTTCGATTCCCTTCCTGTCCATCTCTCCCTTTCGACCCTTATTATTACATTCTTCCTTCTTTTCTCATCATCGCTCCTTTCGCCTTCCTCTGCCCACCATTTTCTCTTATTTCCCGTATCTTTCCTCTCCTCGCTGTCCTCTCTCTTCCTTTTTCCGCTGCTCTGTTCCATTCTATACATCCTTTCCTTTATCCTCTCCATCTCTACCCTTAATTCTTTAATCTCCTTATCCTTTCTCTTATTATTTTCCTTAAGCTCCTTCATCATCTCTAGCACCTTTCCTTCTACGATCCCTTCTATCGCTTCCTTCTCTATTATAATTTTCCCCTTGCACTCCATTTTTTCTCCCGTCTTTTTTCCTCTTGCCCTCCTTTCGGCTATCTGTAACAAAAATCATTTACTATATCTTACTTCTCTTTGTTTAACTCACCGATGCGCTCTCCTGTTTTCTTCTTCTTTCCAAGTCTGCCATCCATTTTTCTCCTTCACCTTTACTGTCTAGTATTCTTCTAATCATCTCGTTAATTCCCTCCGTACTCTCCTCTCCCTCCTCTCTCGAACACCACTCTAACACATGTTCCCACGACTCTGGCTCTGCTCCACATATCCTACAGCTCCTTTTCTCTACTGTTTCCCAATATCTTCCCCCTCTCATCTCATTACCTAGTCTGAATCTCGCTATCCTGATCATGGACCTCTCCTTTCCTTTTCTTTCCAGGTATTCCGGCCTTCTGTTCTCTGCCACCTCCTTGTACCATCTATTCAATATAGATAATATTTTTCTGGGTAATTATGTTCAGTCGTAGATATTATAAAATAGTGCACAAATATTACGCATTATCATTTCAAATTCTGTTTAATTCTTTTTTTTTCATTTATCGCTAATAAGATTTCTAATATTATATTAACTGTCCTAACAATAATAATTTATAATAACGTATTGCTTATCTTTATATCCGATATGATTACGTATTTATGAAACTTTATATTCTGTCCTGCATTTTCCATTCATTTACGATCAATATGACAAATTACTTAACGAAGCACGCTTCAATATTACACTTAATAGAAAGTTTATTGGAAACTTGAGTCGCCTAAGTGGAATTTCTTGAAAATCAATACATTCATAAACGTTATAACGTAGCTCGATGAATAACATACATATTCATACACTGGTAAACAATATGCTTGTAATAAAGGTTTGCAATTTCTTTTTATAATAGTAGTTTGTGAAAATAAAATTAGTGTTAAGTAATATAAAAATGTATTAAATGTTATTTTTTGATAATTTTATTTTATTACAATAATTTAGTTTTGAGAAAAAAGATGAGAGAGAGAGAGGGGGAAGGGAGAAAGTTAATTAGCAGTCTTTTGTAATTGTCATGTTGTAAAAAAATATATATTTCTTGCGGTAGAATTTTAATGATTATTTTAATACATGAAAAGATAAATATCATAAGCTGTGGTATGTAATTAGTCGGAAAGAAGGAATTTATATTCCTGTAGCATAACTTTTTTTACAACGACATGTTCTTGTTATAAAATTTTTCTATCTTGACATTTTTTTCTATCTTGTCCTGACATTTTTCCATTATAGATATGATGCAAGGTAAAGTAATTTATTTTCACCTTGATTCCTGGCGGTAATATTCGGAGTCGTTATGTGAAGTTGATCGTATTCAGAAAAATATGTTTGAAAACAAAAAGTTTATTTTGCGATACAATACAATTTAAATAAGTAATTTTCACTGTTTTTTTTCACCTATTTAAAACGTAAATATTTATATTATTACACCAAACACGTACATCCGCGAGAAAAAGTAAAAAATTTTATGTATTTTTACGTGTGTTGCAATTTTGCGATAATGTAAAACAAAGTGCGACTAAAATTTGTGTACGCGCGTGCGCTCGCAAAGCTATGCATAAGAAAATATTTCAATATAATAATATGCTACGCACTGTTTGGCATGTGGTTACAACGTTACAATGTTGTATACCAAGTAAACATGCAACACGTTCGCGCGTGACACATAAGCAATATCAATTCTCAAGCGCCATTTGTATAAAAGCAAGAGTAACAATAATTTCATGCGCCATTATTGTCCGACAGTAACAAAAGGTAAAACATATTTCATTATCTAGAGCGTTCTTTTGTCTTTAATAACAATATAACATTTTTCTATTACTTTTTCTATATTACTGTGATTAATTATTCCTCATCTCATTTTATTATATGTGTCTGCGACATTTCTTTCCAAGTTTAATATCTTTTAGCTGTTTATATTACATTGAGGAAAGATATTTAGATTTAATTACTAATATTATCTTCTTTGATAGAAGACAATTGAAACTTCTCTTCGAGATATTATATTATTTAATGATGTTGAAACTCATTCTCGAAAATTTAAGTCAATACTGAAAAGATGAAGGAATATTCTCCATGTGGATTCTCTATTGTACTTGTGCAAACTAATATAATTTAATGCGAGAAAAATTACCGTTTACTTAGCAGACTTTGTTAATTATTTTTAATTGTAATTTATTTGTTACATATTACATAAACAGATTTTATTAATCCTATTTTTTTCAGTTTTTTCATATTTTATTATTTAGTTAATTTAGTATATTAACTCTTTTACAATTAATTTTATATCCGTAATATTATGCAATATATTTATATATAAGAGATTATTGTCTATTATATACCTACAAATCCCAAAATTTTTTAGAGATATAAATTACATGATTGAGTTAATTTATATGATTATAAATATGATTTTGTAATTCGGTTCTATCTTAATAAAAATCTGATTTTCTCGAAACTTGCATAATAATATTTGAAACAGATGATAGCAATAGCCATAAATGACATATTTTCGACAAAAGAGATAATCAGTCTTAAAATTGCCAGACAGTCTCATTGTTAGAGATATTAGGTATATTATTTCTGAAAAGCAATATGTCTTAAATATATATTCGAGAGTCTAAAATACGTTAGATAAATTTTTCTATTTATACATTAATAACGTGTAAAATGGCTCTTAATATAACAGTAGGAGTAATATTTCATATTAATAGAAGTTTCTATATTATAAAATATTATACATTAATCTCTTTTCTTATATTACCATATTATTAAGAGATCTCAGCGGAATTGGAGATCTGAGCTAAGGTAGCAAATCGTTCTCCTTTACTCCTGCATTTCTCTCGTGAGTTTCGACGAAATATAACTTTTCTAAATACGTGAGGTACTAATACACTGATGGATAAAAAGAGACACTTTGAAATAACGATGAGATAGGTAAGTGATGTTAAAAGATAAGAAATATATTACCATTAAATATTTTATACCATTAAAACGTAATATATCTTGTATATTAAAAATATGTACATATGAATAATTTATAAATAAATTTTAAAATTTACTCGAACAAATATACATTTTTTTAGAATTTTTAAGTAAGTGTAAAAGAGGAAAATTGCATAAAACAAATATTTTATTTAGAAAAAATGTGAAAATGTTATACTAGGAAAGATTACATATGTGTGACAGATTAAAGTCTTGTGAAATACCGACTGTTTGAAGTGAAGCTATAAAGTTTCCATTTCGCATCACGTTTTAAAATATAAAAATGTCAGGCTATTTCTCATCTCTGAAATTATTTGCAGACACGAAAAATCAGTAAAAGTTATGCGATGATAATTGCTCAACTCCTACCTATATTTCGTACATTTTGTTAGTATTCTTTATAAGTCGATAATGCGATTTCATGGTCTAGTAAGTTTACAACATTCTCGTGCCTGGATAAGTTCAACCAATTAACACGTTGTATGTCGGACCTAATTCGCTTGTCCCTCCGGCGATGCCGGAGTGTTTCCCTATTAGATCCATATCTCGAAAAATATTATATGTATTACACATAAAATTAAATTATGAAAAATTGCCATGCTTATAGTATATTTGTTACTCTGGACTATTGCTTTAATATTAATTATATTTACTGAATTACAAATGTTATTTTTTACGAGTTTAATGCATTTTTTGAATTCGATGAGTAGGCTCTGTTGGAAAACCAAGAGTGAAAACGGGCCAAATGAGAGCGATTGTATGTAGGTATGCACAGTTATATTTCCATTATATATTTATTTAATCCTCGTACGTTTCGGTCCTACGTTTGGACCATCATCAGCAAACTACAAAGATTATCGTAATCACCAATGCGTTGATGTTATTCGAAGAATGTGGTATTACGCATACTTTCAGCCAGCGTGATTTAAATTCGATGAGTAGGCTCTGTTGGAAAACTAAGAGTGAAAAGAGGATTAAATAAATATATATAATGGAAATATAACTGTGCACCTACAATCGCGCCTGGCTCTCATTTGGCCCGTTAAGAATGTAATTTCGGAAAACTGTCTCAAGAAATGGGGGATTATTTTATATTATTTTACAATTATTAATGCAGATATTTAAAAATAATTTTTTAGATGTGTTTTGAAGCTTACCGCGAAACGGAGAGAAACTCAGAGCCAGGCACAAATGATTGCGGCAAGAACGCGAGGTTCACGTAGTGAACGAGACGAGACTCAGGCTGGGACTGAACAGGCGACGCGGCTAACGTCGAAGGAATTCGCTATTTCGGTTAACGGAAACTCGAAAGTGATTGGCTGTCTGTTGATCGGATAATCGACCTGTCGATTCCAAAACACATGAAAAACCGCGGCGACAAGTAGCCCATGTTATGATCACGCGCCGCGCGATTGTTCGCTCGTTCTTGGCATCATGCCTCGTCGACATGATGAGCCGCGCGAAGCGCGAGCGCGGCCCGAATTCTGCGATGAATGTGTTTCGAACCGGGGGTTTAGATTCGAGAGCGAGAAACTCCATTAGAGAAAATATCGCAAGATACAACACAAATATGAAAATCTTTGTACGCTAAATATGCATATTCAAGAAAACTATGTCCAAGAATAGTACAACTATTTTTTCACATTGCATAAGCCTCATATTGCATCGAATTGCTTCAAGTATACGTGTTTATTTGCCGACTATGTTTACTAGCAAGTAAACGCTGCGAGTAAACGTCTTTTCGAAGTAATAGCATTTTCAGATCATTATAAACGATATACAAAGGTAAAAATATCTGTAAAATGTTTGATGTCAAGACTTGAACAAATTCTATCAATTATAATTAGATTGGTCAAAATTATTCTTATGCTAGGATCTAGAAAGTAAGAAAAAAATGACAGACTTTAAAATACGATATACATTTCATTATATTGTATTTTAAACCCTATTATTTTCGAACTAAAAGATAGCATTGACTTTTTGAATATTGAAACATTTTGCCCTTAAAAAGAATCTTTTTTTTTTCAATAAATTACCTTTGTGTCACGTCTGTTACTTCAATAATAATAGCACAGTTAATAATAACAGTGCAAAGCAACTTAAAGGAAACAGAATGTAAGAACATAATAAGTAATGAAATATGGCAATACGTAATTCTTCCTCGCATTTACCTTCTTTCGCGTATCTTTACATTTTCACCTTGTTCTATATTTTCTGTTTAAACTGCGATTAAGGATCGTCAATGATTATGATAAATATACGCGTACCACAGGATGTATATGAATGTATACAAACGTATACGAATTTTTACGTAAACGCCAATGAAAATTCCTGACGTTTGTTAAAAATATGAGAGAAAATGAGAAAAAATAAAAACCATCATGTGTTTAGATGCTCACTGATAATGCGCGTAATTCACAAAAAAATCGATAGAATAAAATATGAAATTTGATGCATTTGACATCAATACGAATCTACGCTGCTGAGTTTATCATACCACCTTGTACCAAAGCGAATTATTGTGTTTACGAACACAAGAGAAGGGTTGAAGGAGAATGACAAACAAACGTAAAGAGACGAAGAGGAAAATAAAGATAAGAAGAGAAAGCAGTATGGAAAACATGTACAAGTGATAATGCGGGTTACCTGCTGAGAGCCTTGCCCTTCAGCTTGCTAGAAGAACACCAGATCCCGCGTAGAATGCAGTAGATGTAAATAATATGAAAAAGACATCACCGTAAAATGGATCACTGTGTTAATTGTTAAGTTATGTGCATGTACGAAAGTTGTGTTCTGGGATTGTACTACGCTCAACCGAACGCTGAACCACTGTCCGAATACCGCAAAGTTCCCCAAAAAGAAACCTTCATTTTTATTACTTTTACATGAAAGAATAAAATACGATATAAAAGAATTTTATTTAATTAATATTTTAATCATTGTTCAAGTTTGATCATTGTTCTATTAATACTCATTAATCATACTCTCCTGAGGCTTATCGCACAATGATTTACAAGTTAATAATATTAGTGAAAAACAAAGCTTTTTCACTAATATTATTAACTTGTAAATTATTGTGCAATAGGCCCCTGATGTCAACTTCTGTTAATAATTAAATTCGAGGTATTCTTATTTCATATAACTCAAATGAAAGTCGAATGGAATAACTATGTGTGAAGGCGAACAATGCGCGTTAATTCTTAATTTATGAAATTGAGTTATTAATTGTAGCGTAATTTTAGTAAACAATAACATGACTCCGGATATGTAGGCGCCTGATAAATGGTTACAAACAAGATAATAAATAAAATATCGAATGTGTGCATTGCCAGCAAGTGCTTCTACAGCATTCAGCCCTATAATTGAAAACTTGGAGAACTCATTTCCGAGTTGGCGATACTTTTTTAATGTCACATTTTACGTTATTTACATATACGTAAAATATTAAAGATTTAAAACAACAGCTGTGAAACATCTGTGAAATTATTTCCCAAAGACGTGTCACGTAAATTGCGATAATCATTATAAACTGCTTTACAAAGTCAATAAAAAGTGCGCTTTAGTAACCATAACCATGCTACTAAACTATTGATATAACTTTTTCTTTACACAAAAATATATTGTTAGATATTATTTGTAAAAAAATTTTAATACTTATATAAACGCGAGAATAAGCTACCTGTCAAGTTGTACCAGAATCCTAGAAGCAATAAAGGGATGTGCTAATCTAATCAATAAGATTCAACATTCGAGTATCTCGATCGAATTGTTACGTAATGTCGCTCATTCGCAAATATTAAAGTTTGGGATGTAAGAGAGATAATCATTCGTTCGTTAAGCAACATTATTACTAGCTAGGGAGAAGAAAACCAAAGTGTTTAAAAAGATATTTCTAGAATATACTCGACAATCGGTGGAGTTTACCGAAGAAATTTATCGTACGTTGCATTAAAGGGGTACGTACTTTGCTGGAAGCTTATATAAATATCCGTGACCTTCGTCGCTCCACAGGATGACCCTATCAGCGGCCAAGAAATCGCCTGCCATCCAGCGCTCGCCACGTGGGGCCGTTATAGAGCAGAGAACCGAGAAATCACCGGCATCAAATATCTATAAAATTATTCCAATAATATATATTATAATATAAACACAGCTTCTGACTACAGATAAAATGTGTCTTTTAAAAAACGCATCCTTGATGCCAAAATTTTATTCTCACAAATATTTTATCTGACACATTTCAGTAATAAAAATTCATTATAAATAGCGATAAGGATAAAGGTAGGTAATTCCCTGCCAATACTTGGAGCATACAATCAGCACTGTTCTCTGATTGTAGGGACAGCAAGTCATCGCGAGCGTATTCAAGCAGCGGATCTGTTTGTTCTCGTGCTCGTACAGAGGCTCGCTGTTCCGATTCTCGTGTCCCAAAAGCGTCCACACCTTGACTGTGCCCGTCGTCGTCAGAGCCAACACGACGTCGTCTTTAAACGAATGGAAGCGCCTGTTGCGCGTTGAGTAAATCTAGGGCCGGTATTCATAGTCGGATCTTATATTTAAGATCATCTTAAGTAATGTCTTAAGATGCTAATACGGCTCTGTAATTGGTTCATTAGCATCTTAGGACATTACTTAAGATGGTCTTAAATATAAGATCCGACTATGAATACCGACCTAGAAGAGCGTTGTAGCATTTTTAAGCGATAGAACGTTTCGTTAGAATTACTAGAATAGTTTGCTGTTCGCTATGAACAAAATTTCACCAGCTTCAATAAATCAATATAATTAATTTACAAGTAAATATTTGTGTCAGATATCGAATAAAGCGGCCAAAGGTAGTGTTACAGGTGATTAAAGGTAGCGTTATTCTAATAGGTACAATATGATCCTTGTAAAGCGGTAATAAATCTGTATGCGTATGCGTATAGTATTACGTGCATGCCAGATGTTTCCGTGGAGTAGAAAGCGATACGTATTGAATTACAGCAAAATCATGCTTAATTTCAGTTGTGCAGAAACTATGTGTGTACTTAATTTATTTGACTAAGCAAAATCCAAGGATTATATTGATTAAAAAGCAATTAATGTGTATAGTTGTGTCCAACAGGTACTGATAAGATATTTACATTTTACGCAAGTATTTTAATAATAATATAAATTAGTCTGTCCTGTTTTTCAATATTACTTTAAGGCCTTTATTTACGATTAGTCTGATTGTACGCGTATAAGATATAATGCTAGTTTTTCTGACCACATACAATGTAAAAAAACAAGTTGTAAATTAGCACTCTGGCGTAACTGCCATAAATAGCGATATAAAAATTAGAAATTAATTTTTTTAAAATTCGGCAAATTACATTTAAAGCTGTAAACACTGGCGTTTCCTCCAAAACTCTCTTACAAATTAAAATTATAAATTACAAAACGGAAAAGAACAAAAAAAGATATTTTCTAATTATTAGATAACTTTTTTTTAGTCAATTTCATAATTTGGAGAAGTAATTAATATAGTTTGAAACATTAACATACTTTTAATTCTTTGATCATTTCTGTACAATGATTCGTTCAAAAGATATGACATTTTTTGTGCGCGCGTGCGACGCTTTAATTTATTTGACGTCTGTCAGCGCGCTGCGTAAATTTACCGCGCAGCGTATATCTTGCAAAATTTATTACGTGAAAAGTATTGCTTGTACGAAAAAAACTTATAGAACATTTTTTGTAGAGAATTTTATAAGCTACAAATTTTGTAATAACTATTTTTGCCGTAGGACTAATGAATAAAGAGATATTTGCGAAAAACTGTTTTTCTCTACCTTTGACCCTCTGTAAAATTTTTAGCAGAGGTCACATCGATGGGGACTTTTCACATATTGTTTTTAACGACAAAATAAAGGTCCATGCAAAAATTTAGCTACTTGCGAATTATTTTGCAGATTCGACATTTTGTTGTCTAATTTCCCTGGACTACTGTGGCTGCAGGAAAATGAGTTTAAAATGTTCAGCAGTATGTGGACATTGCCATGGCCAGGCTTGCCTCAACGCAGCACCTAATACAATCGAAAAATCTACGAAGATAAATCTGCAGATTTTTTGGCAAAAACCATGGAAATTAATTTGTTTTATTTCTCTAAAAAAAAAACAGTGAATTAGACCTAATAAGGACATCACGTAAAAAAAACGTGCTTAGCACTGTACTTCAGAGGTGGTGTGGAAAACAGTGTAATCTCTGAGAATCGTAAATTTTTATACAAAACTACTATAAGTAAATATATAGTCCTTTGTTTAAACAAGATTTTTTGCGACAACTCGCATATTTACATAAATAAATAAAAATGCAAAAAAAATGAGGAATATTACGATGTAGGACCTAAAAGTAGATATTTCAAGCTTTTGATTGCTTTTTTTTTAAATTTTCTAGCGCAATTTTTCGCCAACTTATGACGATTTTAATTTTAACGTTTCATCAAAAATTTTAAAAATTACTGAAAATGTCAATAGCTTGATTTAAAAAAAAAAAATTTTTGTAATTTTTTTCCTCTGGTAGGGTCAAAGTATGAAGTATATACTGTAATATCCTGCTGGCGTTTTTTTTTTTAAACAATTTGGAACCTACTTGTGGCTAATTTTATGAAAAAAGGCAAAAAATGCATGTAACAATTTGTTTAAACCATCGTAGAATTTTCAAAAATTGTCGCAGAATAACGAACCAAATCGCATTAAAAAGCTGAAAGTTTCAGCTTTTCAAATATTTTTTGATCATTTCTGTACGATGATTCGTTCAAAAGATATGACATTTTTTGTGCGCGCGTGCGACGCTTCAATTTATTTGACGTCTGTCAGCGCGCTCCATTTTACCGCGCAGCGTATATCTTGCAAAATGTATTACGTGAAAAGTATTGCTTGTACGAAAAAAACTTATAAAACATTTTTTGTAGAGAATTTTATAAGCTACAAATTTTGTAATAACTATTTTTGCCGTAGGACTAATGAATAAAGAGATATTTGCGAAAAACTGTTTTTCTCTACCTTTGACCCTCTGTAAAATTTTTAGCAGAGGTCACATCGATGGGGACTTTTCACATATTGTTTTTAACAACGAAATAAAGGTCCATGCAAAAATTTAGCTACTTGCGAATTATTCCGCAGATTCGACATTTTTTTGTCTAATTTCCCTGGACTATGAACATGAGCTCAGACGCTCGAGCTGTTACTCGTGCGAAGGTCTTTTTTGTACTGGCTTATACCTGCCATGTATACTTAATTAGCCCTTATAAAGGGCCGTTACATATTCTTTGAACATTACTCTATACATCTATGTACTTCAAATCCCATAAATTAAAACTTTATTTTTCGACTTTTGGCCAGCTTTTCGGGAATCGGCCCCACTGTGCGCCGTCGCGAAAATATGCGCGATTGAGGTGGTTCTTGCAGTACTCGCAAGTCACAAAGGCAACTATTGTTACTAGTGACAAATATGAATAATTTAGTATGTAAAAATCAGTATACATTTAAATTAATTATTCCGTGTGCCATTCTTTGGCAGTGATCGAATCGAATTATGACAAAATTAAATATATTAACAATTCGTCCCAATGCTCGGTGAGACATCGCAATGAACTTAATGCTTGTACATGCTTCGTAACATTGTCCGCCACCCGATGCAGCTCAACGACATTTTCTATCGCGATACTCGGCAGTTCAAATAAGACACGCAAATGCATGTGCACTATAGCACGTTTATTATCGTATCGTTGCTTCAATAAATTCCAGGCCACTTGATAGTTTTGATCGGATAATTCTAACGACTGAATCATATTAGCCGCCTCGCCTGTTACAGATGCTCTTAGATAATAGAATTTTTGCAGACTACTTAACGTATAATTGCTATTTGTGATTGAATTGAAAATCTTGTAAAACGAAAACCATTCTTCGTACCTCCCGTTAAATTTAGGTAAATCAACTTGGGTAGACGCACGTTACATGCGGAATTGGTTATTTCGACCGGCGACGCAGCCGGTGTTGATGTCGTGGCATGATTATAAGTGGAAAACGCGCGCTCATAACTCGAAATCATGCAGCATATTTTAGCGGTTAACTCGTAAAACACTTCCTCATCGGTATGGTGAAGTCACGACCGATGATCGTCGGAAGCGACACATGGGATTCCGGGAACTGAACGAAATCCCCCGATCGCTTTCAATGTTCGCCTTGGCTCGAAATAAACATGCTAGATTCGTTAGGGTCATGAGAAAAATACGAAACAATGTATGTATATATATGTACATATATTTTAAAATGGTAAACAAAAACGATTTTTAAATTATACATCGAATTCCGAATCGTATATATAAACTGACACATGCGGATATCTTTCCTTCCATTCGTTAACCAAGCAATTGCTAATTGAGCAGTTTATAAGATATAATTCTTGCAATTTAGGACAATGTTCTATAATAACAGAACATTTATCAGTTTTATAAACGCCATAAAGATATAACTGTTTCAAATTTTTGCACTGCGTCAGTAATTCCAAAATGCGATCTGTGAGTTTTAACCAATCGCTCAAATAAACTACTTCCAGGCATTGACAGGACGAAAGCAATCTGCTCAAACGATCCTCATATTCTTCTCTGTAACGAAAATCATATAATTATTATATAGTATACTTTAATCGCAAAAAGAAATTACGTTAATTTTTTCAAAATTTTCGAAATGCGAGAGAAGCAAACACAAATTTTGATAAGGAATATTTACTGATCGGACGTGTATCAAATTCTCCGGGGGCGAAAGATTAGTATCTAATTAGCTCAAAAGACCAGAGGGAAGGTATCGCGGTCTCCCTCAATGCGAGAAAAGCGAATGTTGCGGTGTGTAAAGCATATACAAAAAGCGAAAAGCGACTCATCGCCCGGCACGTGCCTCGTCTTTTCGATGCAAGTCCTGGTGATTCCTTCTAGGTCTGCGCAACCAGGTAGCAAGCAGCATAGGCAGGCAGCAAGAAAAGGCAAGGAAAGCAAAGACCAGCAGACAGCAAGCAAAGGCAGGAAGCAAAGCAAGCCAAGGCCAGGCGGACAGAGAAGATTCGTGCATTCGTCCGAGATGAGAGTACGTGATATGTGTAGTAGACGGCGAGACGCTTCGATGTATTCTCAGGGACAACTTGACGATGAGTTTCGATGTGTGCTCGACGAGGACTAGACAGTGAGTGCGGGAACAATCGAGCGATCCTGCGACACGTGTCGTGAGCTAATAATCGGCTATTCTGCTCCCTATTCGACAAATCCTTCCGCGTCGGTGGATGAACGATGGCAGCACCGATTAGTGAGTAGCACGTGATATCAGCAGTATCGATCGCGATTTACCGATGTCTCGCGTAAATAATAGAAACTAAGGTCTCAGACACAATGCGAGGAATAAGGAATAAGGAATAGAATTCATAGTCGCATTCTTTTTCAATAGAAGCGCATTGAAAAAGAATGCGACAATTGATATTTATTTCTTGTTCTTTATTCCTCGCATTGTGTTTGAGCCCTGAATCTAAGAATGCAAGCGAGTTTAACCATGCAACTATAATGTAACATGGAATCAAACTAATGAACGAAATTCACTAATAAAAAGCTATATGCAATTTTATACAAGGCGATGCGCCAAATACAATGACATTTAAAAAAAAAAAATTAAAAAGCACACACTTACTCATTAATTTCGATAGACACCTTTCGTAAATTCTTACAGTTAGCGAGAACGTTAGTACCCTGATATCTAAATTGACTAGTATTCTTTAAATTTATTGCTTCCAAGTCCGGACACGATTTTCCCAACTCTACTGCAACTACGTCTAGGTCTATTATAACGTTTCGAGGTGCCAAATGTAATTTACGCATCCGTTGATTTTTTTGCAATATTTTGCAAAGACGTTGAGTTAGTATACTTGTATCACTAAGGTTTAAATTTTCCAAACTGTTCAGCTCCTCGAGATACGAAAATCCTTTGTCATCTATGCACTCACACCTATTTAGATCCAATTCTAAAAAGAATATATATTAATTATATGCAATTTACCAATCTTGAAAATTATATATTTTATTTATTTATACGTACCTTTCAAATTTTTGCATATCTCTGAAATTTTACGCATGGTAAAATTGTTGACACTTACATAGGAACTTAATCTTAAGTGCGTTAAACGCCTGCCGCAATTATCAATAAATGTTACGAAATTCGTACTACAAAATATGCTATCTGTAAGATCTAACTGTTTCAAATATTTACAACTATGTTTCAAGTAAGAAAATACAACTTCGGAATACAAGTTTACATATCGTAAGTTTAAACGTGTATAGAGTTCAAAGTCCCGTGTTAAATTATTGAAGCGCTTATTAACTTGATTCATGCGGCATAACGTAATAACATCCAAGTATTTTAATATTTTTAGCAATATTTCATCCTGCAAAGATAAAATATAAAATTTTAATACATGAGATTATATTATAATAAATATTATTATACAAGAAATAAACTTCTATGAATACTTTACAGGAAGCGCAGATAAAGTGCATTGTGTTAGCTCTTCGGATTCATCCGAAGAGAGTTTTATGCGCTTGGCACAATTTGAATGACTTTTTAATAAACCACGATGCGAGCATCTCTGTCCAAAAGGTTGCATATAACTAGGGATTACTTCTCGAGAAGTCCCTGTATCGCTGCAGTAACATCAAAACGAATTAATTTTTCTTATTAACAGAATAAAAACATATTGAATATTACTTAATGTCAACAATTATAATACCTTTTACGAATAAAGCAATATTTGGAAAAATTTTCTTGCAGATGAACTATATCCAGTTGTGCGTTTTTCAAATCTGCTGTTAAATTATCATCGCCATGATATGGAGATGAAGAGTACATGCAGTTAATTTTTCTTATCAGATTAGTTAAACACTCGTCAAAATTTCTTGAAGAGATCAAATTTGATGTTCCGATAAGCATCACAGCATCTAGCTTTGTGTAAGACTCGGGTGAGCTGTTGCTCTTAAATACTAGTCTAAGCATTTTGGTCTTAAAATCACACGGCGATAAGGGTGGAGAAAATAATCTTGATGTCGAAGGTACTGGATGGATCTGATTGTGAGACGATTCATCCCACAACTTAAGCCACTGATTTTTAGAATCTTGAACCGAAATTTGAATTACGCTTCCAGGAGTATATACTTCGTAAATAGAGACTCTGATTGGATACACAGCTTCATGAAACTCTATATCTTTAAAATAAAAAATATAATTATACTATTTTCTATAAAAAAACATATCTTCTTTAACAATATCTTATTTATATCAATTTAAATATTACATACCAATATAATTATTTTTAGTCGCCTCATAATTCCATCCGTTTCTTGTAAAATCTATCCAGCTGATCGTAGGTTCTCTGTTTTCGTATGGAGAAGTTGAGATATCAGGATTCCTCTGTATTAAAAAGTCACAAAAAGTGTTGAATGTTATAAACTTTTGTAAGCTTAGATGGCGATTAGGTACTTTCTACGGAAAAATAACAAATAAATCCCGGTAAAAAATTTTATATAAAAATATATAAAAGGAAGAATTTAAAAATAATTAAAAAGATTATTTTTGTATTGCATTTTTTATAAAAAGTAAAGTTTGAGGTAATAATAAAAATTTTCTCATACATAATTATATACGTGGTCAGACAAATGTCCCTGGACCCCTAAATATTTCGAAAAATATGCATTATCGTGAAAAATGTTTCAAACAAAAGTTGTAGGGCTTTAAGCACATAGTAACATTAGTATGACCTTCAATAGGACCGTCTAGATCACATAAAAATTACTTTACATTTTTTTAATGAAACCCCCTATATTGCATTACATATTCTTGTAGCTTACCTCGAGAGCTTTCAAAAACACTATAATAAAGTTATTTTTTATTAAGTACTTTCCGAGTTATGAAGCTTAAAAGTTACAGTACCTGTTACAGTAAAGTTCCTATAAATGAGAGTATAACATAAGAAGCATAATTACCTCAAAATTAAGATTGCTTTCCTAAATTCTTAGGTGTAAATCCGACCGGGCAACCTCCGCGTGGTAGATCTTGAGTGATGCTAATGCCGCGCCGGCGCGCGGTAAGTACTGTAACATTCAAGCCTCATAACTCGGAAAGTACTTAATAAAGAAAATAACTTAATTATAGTGTTTCGGAAAGCTCTCGAGGTAAGCTACAAAAGTATGTAATGAAAAATAGGGGGTTCTATTTAAAAAATTCATAGTGATTTTTATGTGACCTTGACGGTGCTATTCAAGGTTATACTAATATTACTATGTAATGCGTAACTTAAAGCCCTACAACTTTTGTTTGAAACATTTTTTACAAAAATGCATATTTTCGAAATATTTAGGGGTCCCGAGACTTTTGGCGGACCCTGTATAACAAAACTGTTACATTTTGTATGGGCATATTTTCTCTCATTACCTCAAACTTTACTTTTTATAAAAAATGCAATGCAAAAATAATCTTTTTAATCATTTTTAGATTATTTCCTTTTCCTGTAATATATATACAAACACAGGAAATTATAGAAGAGAAAAAACATGTATGGACATATTTGATATACATATAATTATATACATATAATTATATACATATAATTATATACATATATTTATATATGTATTTATATATTTTTATATAAAAAATTTTTTAGCGGGAAATAATATTAAGAAATATACACATACCTCGTCCAAACTTTCAGTTTCAAACAAAAATGGTGAATTAAATATTTGTCCATAATTTGGAAATTTGGGTGGCCCTATTATGTCAGATCCAGTACAAAATATACTAAGATTCTGGTAGTCTCTACAAACAAATATCTTTTTCACAAATTGATAGATGAAGTCAACACTATCTTCTTCTCCTACGGATACTCTGCCGACATACGGATACCTGATTACAACTCTCGCAATATAAAGGTTGATTATGGGATGTCATATTTTCTCCCTGAAAAAAGATAAAAAATATGGAGAATAATAATCCTTACTTTTGTAGCATATATATGCTAAAAAATGCATTATAATATTATATTTATAATTATAGAGTGTAAAAATTATATAATCCAAGTTTAACTTGCTTTTATTTATCTTGCTAGTATTAAAATTTTTGTCTGCATGTGTACGTGACGTAAACTATAGATTTTTAGTACTATAACAATGAATACTAGAACGCAGTCTTGTAGAAAAAGATTTTAATTAATAAAACAAATCTTGTTATACAGAGAATATTCTAGGCCCAAGTTATACTTCTGTAATGGAATATTATGTACATACATAACATTTAAAATATGTCAGTCAAACTTAAAAATGTCCTTACTATTGCGTTATTCTTTTATCTAACAGAATAAATTGTTAATAAATAATTATTGTATATTTCTTAGATTTTGTCATTTTTTTATAACATTTTTTATTTTTTATAAAATAAATAATTCTTAATATCTTTAGCTAACAATAAGTGTAATAAATTATGCACATTAAATATATGTTTTTATATGACAATTTTTTTACCGGGTTCTGTTTCTTAAAAGACGAACTCTCTTTAAACTCTTAAACGGATTTTTAATCCATGCATTAATCATTAATCCTTAAACATCCCTATAAACAGGGAATCCACCTCTTGATCAAGGTATATAGGGGAAAGTCCGGCAGTACCGACCCTCTAAGGAGTTTTCATATTTTTTATCAAATCCTATACGATATTTATAAAGTATCTTTTGAGAAATGATTATTGTCTTCCAACCTATCAGTAAATTGAATTAAACACCCTTATATTTAGAGAATAAAAGTTTTATTAAGAAAATGACAAGTGTAAGAAAAATGCGCAACACAAAGAGTGGCTGGCTGTATCGGACATAATAAATTAAGCATATTAAATTTCTTAATCGACGAAACTGGCCATCACTTCTGACAATCGTCAGGATACTTTAGACCGAGATCCGGTCCTTCTATCTAAGCGCTTAAATTTAAGCAACTTAAATTAAGATGGAGAAATTCCCTTTCCCTTCCCTTGATTAAATCGATATAGATTTAATATTAAAATCACTGTAAAAACTTATTGCGAAAAATATTACCCCAGCCAGGGTTCGAACCTGGAATCTCCCGCATTCCGTTCGGGTGTCTTAACCAATTCGACTACCGGGGCATGTGGTAATATTTATCGCAATAGTACATCTAAACAATCATAAGATGGAACACCGATATTTACGTCGAAGGTGTATATTCAAACACGATGAGATACATTTACTTCGCCAGTGTATAAATAACCAAATTAAATTTCTTAATCGACGAAACTGGCCATCACTTCTGACAATCGTCAGGATACTTTAGACCGAGATCCGGTCCTTCTATCTAAGCGCTTAAATTTTTCGCAATAAGTTTTTACAGTGATTTTAATATTAAATCGATATTGATTTAATCAAGGGAAGGGAAAGGGAATTTCTCCATCTTAATTTAAGTTGCTTAAATTTAAGCGCTTAGATAGAAGGACCGGATCTCGGTCTAAAGTATCCTGACGATTGTCAGAAGTGATGGCCAGTTTCGTCGATTAAGAAATTTAATTTGGTTATTTATACACTGGCGAAGTAAATGTATCTCATCGTGTTTAAATTAAGCATGTTATACAGTGCAATAATCACAAATATATTGTCCTGAATATTCTGATATGTTAGCACAGGCTTCATGCACCCGATAATACATACCGATAATAACTGCTAGAATATATTTCTTTGGAATTACGTAGTGACACCAGAGAATTTTACCAATGCAGCACACGTAATCAGTCAAACAAACATTCCGCAATATTACGAGCAAACCTATATCGATATGAATTTGCCGCTCACGTTGTGTACCAGTATACGAATACTGCATCAGCTGCGATGAAGAGAGTGGTATCATCTATTATAGAAACGCTACAACGTCTAGTGGCCGATACTGCTCGCTGTCCAGTACTACCTGACTTTTCCCTATACCTACGCTGGACGAAGGTTGGACCAGGTTTGAACCACGGACCTTTCAGTTAATTTACAAGCGCCTTAATTTTATTGGAAGAAACTCGCTGGCACTCAGTACTCTCTAGTTTTCGAGTTTTTTGTCGGGATTACACAAAGCGCCACCAGTTTTAACTAGATTTGCACTCTCAATGGAATATGTCTAATAAACTCAGTTTAAAAAAAAAAGCAGGAAACAAGTAACGATTTAACAAAAAGGTGAAGTTTAACAAAAGTCTGTGTTATACAGGGTGTCCCGCGATAGGATGTACATAGCTTAAGAATGTGTTCTTGACGTTTTTTTAAGCCGAAAAGTTCCAATAAACATGTAGCCTAAGATCAATCGTTACAAAGTTATTTGCACTTACGTGCGAAAAATAACACTAATTGTGAGTCAAAAAGTTTATTAAATAAGTACATCAGTGAAAGTTTCACAGAATTAAATGTCGCAGTTATATGTCATTTTCAAAATGACCTCCTCGATTAGTGAGACACATTCTCGCCCTTTGTGAAATCGAGGTGACGGAACTCATAACAATGTCGGGATCATTTTTGATGAAATTGGAAGCATGAATTATTCGATTTAGCAAATCATCTGGTGTTCGACTTTACCGAATACACCAATGATTTTGTGTGGCCCCAGAAATAGTAATCCATAGGCGTTAGATCCGGTGACCTGGGTGGCCAATTAACGGGACCCTGGCGCCCTATCCAACGATTTTCAAAGTTTTCTTTTAGAAATGCAGTTACCGCCCTGCCAGGTCACCGTATCTAACGTTTCTGGATTACTATCTCTGGGGCCATATGAAGTCATTGGTGTATTCGGTAAAGTCGAACACCAGAGATGATTTGCTGAATCGAATAATTCATGCTTCCAATATCATCAAAAACGATCCCGACATTGTTATGAGTTCCGTCACCTCGATTTCACGAAGGGCGAGAATATGCCTAGCTAATCAAGGAGGTCATTTTGAAAATAACATGCAACTGTAACATTTAATTTTGTGAAACTTTAACTAATGTATTATACTTATTTAATAAAATTTTTGACTCACAATTAGTGTTATTTTTCGCACGTAAGTGCTAATAACTTTGTAACGATTGATCTTAGACTACATGTTTATTGGAACTTTTTGACTTAAAAAAACGTCAAGAACACATTCTTAAGCTATGTACATCCTATCGCGGGACACCCTGTATATAGTGCAGAAAAATCCTAATTGTAATTAAAAACTTACTAACCATACAAATGTTAAAATGTGATTTTCTGCAGAAGTTTACGTACCACCATGATCTTATCTTCTCTGCAGTACGCTATGTATATTTAGTTAATATAAAAATTTTTTCAACATGGGACAAGTATATTTTCACAACACCTGCACAAAAAGTTCGACTTTCCGTGCCTGTAGAGCAGGGCAAAAGTGGCCAATTTCACGCCAGGGTTTACTTTCCTCCCTAGGAAAGAAAATTGGTGACGTAGTAAGGAGAAAGTGATCACTTTCTCCCCCGTATAGCAGGCGGAACGTAAAATAGCATGCAGACCTATCTCCGCTTACACGCGCGCTTAGTCCCATTCTGTAACTCTAACGACAGTATCGTCATCGTTAGGGTGAGATTTCATTTGTGCGATTTGTAGTGCGACAAAATTTTCGGACGTTTCGATTGGCGCACACGGCTGTCCGTGTTACTAACACAACCTTAACAGCCAATCCGGAAATGATTATTACAACTTCAAAAATTACTTGTATTAAAACTATTAATTTGGAATTATGTTTTTTCTTAATAATATTACTGAATAATAAGACAACTAATTGTACCTAATATTTACATAATATCTCTAAATAAAATCTCAAATTGTCAATCAGATTTAGGGTCACTTCGACCAACGTCGCGAGTCGCGATTAACTTTAATCGATGATTAAATTACGCAGCAATTTCGTCAACAGCAGGACTTTTAGCTAAATATATAGTTCTTTTTCTTTAATTTTTTAACCTATTTCTTCGTGATTTACCACTTTGTATAAAATAAAAGTTGCTTGTAATATAACAAATATTTTAATCATTTTAAATCATCAATTAAAGTTAATCTGAGTTGGTCGAAGTGACCCTTAGTGCAAAAATTGAAATTATTTATTTTTTTGTTTATTTTATTTTATTCAAATTTTAGTTTTGTAATGTGGACCCCCCCCCCCACCCTCACCCCCCCACATTCTCCGCCGGGGCTTTGTCCCTGGACCCCGCATCCCACTCTTTTTCTCTTTTTATTTACGATACGCGCAAACAAATTGTATTAATAGAATACTGAACGCTCTACAGGCATTACAAAGTCCAACATTTCCATAAAGGTGTTATGAAAAATATCGTGTTCACCACAGGAAAAAAACTTTTTCAAACTCGTGTGATTGCCGCCCTTATCTGAAAAACGTATAGTCCAGTCGAGATAGCATTTGAAATGGAAAAAAGTCCTGGACGAGATTTTTTTTTGTATGTTTCGGAGGGTCATGGGTAGTATAAATTCGGATTTTCGGGATTCTAACCCTGTAGCGTTAGCCGCCATTTTGATTAGAAGGGTGATTTTGTTTTTATTAAATATCTCGCTTATTTTTAACTTTAGAGTGAAAGTGGTAATAACCAAACTTATAGAAAATTAAATTCTCTACAATTTTGGTCCTTATCTTTTTTCACCTAGGATCGATATTTTCGAATTTAAACGCAAAAGTGGGGGGTGAAAGTTTTTTATTGCATTATCTTGTTTATTTTCAACTTTAGCGCATAAACTATAATAAACAAAGTTGTAGGGAATGAAATTCTGTACAAAGTTGGTCCTTATCCTTTTTTCCCTAGGGTTGATATTTTCGAACTTAAACGCAAAAGCGGGGGGAAATTTTAGTTTTTTTACAATATATCTCGTTTATTTTAAACTTTAGCGTATAAATCGAACCTTACAAGTCGAGATTGTGAGTTGAAAGCCTTGCCACTAGAGCACACTTTCAACTTACAAACTTCATATTCCAAATCGATCATGCTAATTACACCCGCTCCGATTTACGATTTTTTGAATTTACTTGGTATAATGAAAAACATCTTTTAAAAACTGCATAATTCCGATTTACAACTTTAAGCCAAGGATTCATGCGTGGATTAGGCCTACAGGGGATACCACGCTAAAAAAAAACGCGCCATAAACTTTACCCCCGTGGTGGTGTGGAAACGATGTTTTTCATTATACCAAGTAAATTCAAAAAATCGTAAATCGGAGCGGGTGTAATTAGCATGATCGATTTGGAGTATGAAATTTGTAAGTTGAAAGTGTGATCTAGTGGCAAGGCTTTCAACTCACAATCTCGACTTGTAAGGTTCGATTTATACGCTATAGTTTAAAATAATCGAGATATATTGTAAGAGAACTAAAATTTCCCCCCGCTTTTGCGATTAAGTACAAAAATATCAACCCTAGGGAAAAAAGGATAAGGACCAACTTTGTACAGAATTTCATTCCCTACAACTTTGTTTATTATAGTTTATGCGCTAAAGTTGAAAATAAACGAGATAATGCAATAAAAAACTTTCACCCCCCACTTTTGCGTTTAAATTCGAAAATATCGATCCTAGGTGAAAAAAGATAAGGACCAAAATTGTAGAGAATTTAATTTTCTATAAGTTTGGTTATTACCACTTTCACTCTAAAGTTAAAAATAAGCGAGATATTTAATAAAAACAAAATCACCCTTCTAATCAAAATGGCGGCTAACGCTACAGGGTTAGAATCCCGAAAATCCGAATTTAGATTACCCATGACCCTCCAAAACATACAAAAAAAGAAAATCGCGTCCAGGACTTTTTTCCATTTCAGCGACTTTTTCTGTCTATCTCGACTGGACTAGTAGTGCGGTAAAAAACTTTTGTTTTTCACAATTGACAGTTTTTCTTTCTTGATTTTCAGCTGACATAACAGACTTGAACGTAACGAAATTTACGCAAGACAAAACGTCAATTCGTTACTACTGTCATTATTCAAAAAGGATAAAATGAATAAAGAATACGAGTGTTTCCAAGACCGTAATTCACGCTGGTGGAACTCGTAGAAGCAGCTGGATCTGCTACAGAAAATTTACTACCGAAGAAATCGGGAGATAAATATATAAATATTTATGAAAAATTTATAGAATTTGAAGAGCATCTAAAAATGTAACCTCATTTTCGGAAAATGTCAATGACATATTTTGATGAATTGTCAAAAAGTGCGAAACCATCTTATTTGAATTTAATTTTAATTAATTTTTTAATCTCAAATTGAACTTTTGCGATAAGCGTTACGAGAAATGTTGTATATGGCATGTGCGGAAGACAACGAATTACGTCGCGTGTGAGGTTGCCGCATTCGCCTCAGCTTACGGCCCGGTGCATTCTCACTTGTACTCGTGCGAATGCACCATAAATGCGGCAACTTCACGCGCGATGTAATTCGTTGTTTTCCACATTGCCACACAAATTACTATTATTAAAAATATAAATATAGAGTAGAGTGGGTCAAAAGTACGCACTTAGTTTTTAATCCCATATATCTACCGTTGAGATATAGCTAGAATCTTCAAATTTGCAGCTCAAAGTCTGCAAACATTCCTCTTTAAAATCCACCAGGGCTCATGTTTATATCTTGAATACATTCCATGTAATACATTTTTCTTGAACCGATTGCAAAAACGCACTTTTGTCCCACCGGTGGGGCAAAAGTGCGCATGCAATAAGGAATTTAGAATAAAAGGTTGAAACCTTAAAATCAGTGAAAATTTTTATTACAGTTATACAGAATACAATGTAATAAAAACAATTATGTTGAAAAGTACAAAGGAAAGTAGATATTTTTATTTTTAATTACATTTAATATTGCTTCATTTTGTATAACAATTTTTTTTAACAATTGTCGCAAATGAAATTACGTCTACCTTCCTTTGATAACAGAAAATGAATAAGTACTCTGTAAGAGCCAATATACGCGCAAAGAGCATACGATAGTTTTAAAGTTTAATTGATTTTATAAAGGGTACCCCACGGTAAGATAGGCAAAATGCCACTGTCAATGAAACGGAGAAATGACTGGATTTGCATAAGTACACTAAAAAAAGAATTTTCTACGATTTTTCCGACTATCCATCCCCCCTCCTTTTCCTAGTGGCACCAAAAAGCCGCTTTTTCGAAAATTATTTTTTTTCTCCGGTTTCTTCCTGTTAAAAATTTTGAAAAAATTTGAGAATATAGCTTATAAAAAGTACTTAGCACACAATTTTTTAAAGCTTTAGGCGCGTTGATTACCTAACCTAAAAAAATAAAATAAATATTTGAATCAATTTTTTTCTAATTTCTTTGATAGTTGCAGGTCTAATTACTCTAGAAAATTGTATATTTTAGTGTTCTACATATATTAGAATTTTTTCAGATTTTTCGGAATGGTGGGCCGTACTCAAAAATGCGAAAAACCCTATTTTTAGCCACTTTTGGGCCTTTTATGGTCCTCAAATGATTGATAGTGCCTTAACTGACTAAAATAAACATAATATATTACTTTTGGATATATGTTGTTAATATTTGACACATTCCGATACGTCTCATATGTTTTTGAGCATGAAATCAGTCATAACTCAACGAGAAAACCCTACTTTTTGTATAAAAGTGCCTATTTTTCGTCAATTTCTGGATTTTTGGTTATTTTATCTAAGTTTTTTTTGCATATGATTCGTAAATGTGAATATAAATATAATAAAAAATTGTACCTCTTATACATATATTTCAAAGAAATCGTTTATTTATTCAAATATATACATTTTCATAAAAAAAATTTAATTTTTATGATTTTATGATCGTCTCTTTAATCCTCCTCGTCACTATCTTTCTCAATTACTGGTGTTACTTCTTCGAAGTCAAACAATGTTGTAAGTATCTCAGCTGGTCGAATAATCCTTGACAAGTATCTTGCATGAGACAGGTAAAAAACTATGGCGGCTATATGCGAGCAACACCCTATAGTTCTGTTACTATTAGCGCAGTTACAGCAATAACGTCTGACACCGTTGAGTCCCACACTATCAGGTTGATATTGTAAATAAGATTTGTAAAGTACTTTACAAATCTTATTTACAATATCAACCTGATAGTGTTGTAAAGTAAATAAGATTTGTAAAGTACTTTACAAATCTTATTTACAATATCAACCTGATAGTGTGGGACTCAACGGTGTCAGACGTTAATGCTGTATAACTGCGCTAATGGTAACAGAACTATAGGGTGTTGCTCGCATATAGCCGCCATAGTTTCTTACCTGTCTCATGCAAGATACTTGTCAAGGATTATTCGACCATCTGAGATACTTACAACATTGTTTGACTTCGAAGAAGTAACACCAGTAATTGAGGAAGATAGTGACGAGGAGGATTAAAGAGACGATCATGGAATCATAAAAATTAATTTTTTTTCATAAAAATGTATATATTTAAATAAATGAACGATTTCTTTGAAATATATGTATAAAAGGTACAATTTTTTATTATATTTATATTCACATTTACCAATCATATGCAAAAAAACTTAGATAAAATAACCAAAAATCCAGAAATCGACGAAAAATAGGCACTTTTATACAAAAAGTAGGGTTTTCTCGTTGAGTTATGACTGATTTCATGCTCAAAAACATAGACGTATCGAAATGTGTCAAATATTAACAACATATATCCAAAAGTAATATATTATGTTTATTTTAGAGTCAGTTAAGGCACTATCAATCATTTGAGGACCATAAAAGGCCCAAAAGTGTCTAAAAATAGGGTTTTTCGCATTTTTGAGTACGGCCCACCATTCCAAAAAATCTGAAAAAATTCTAATATATGTAGAACACTAAAATATACAATTTTCTAGAGTAATTAGACCTGCAACTATCAAAAAAATTAGAAAAAAATTGATTCAAATATTTATTTTATTTTTTTAGGTTAGGTATTCAACGCGCCTAAAGCTTAAAAAAATTGTGTGTTAAGTACTTTTTATAAGCTATATTCTCAAATTTTTTCAAAATTTTTAACAGGAAGGAACCGGAGAAAAAAAAATAATTTTCAAAAAAAGCGGCTTTTTGGTGCCACTAGGAAAAGGAGGGGGGATGGATAGTCGGAAAAATCGTAGAAAATTCTTTTTTTAGTGTACTTATGCAAATCCAAAGTCATTTTTCCGTTTCATTGACAGTGGCATTTTGCCTATCTTACCGTGGGGTACCCTTTATTTTATAATTAAAAATAATCATTAAAATTATTTTTTAGAATAATAAAAGTGTAAATAATTAATGTCATAATTATTAAACTAATTATTACAGTATTAACAAAAAATTAATTGTAGATTATTACTTATAAAACGATTCAATACACCTACTTATATTTCATTAATAGTTTTAGGTCCAGTTCCACAAAGGTCGGTTAACTTTTAACCTTGGGATAACTCACTCTTTGTCTCTTTCTAACTGTCTCTTCTAGAAAAAGACGACGAGTGTGTTAACTATAAGGTTAAGAGTTAACCGACGTTTGAAAAACTGAGCCTTAGAATTCACTTAATTTGGATATCAAGTGCGAAGTTTTTCCTCACCATGATATGCGAACTTTTACCCTACAAGACATTTTTTGAATTACCGATAAGCGTTTTACTATTTACATATAACAATTTAAAATGTCTAATATAGCAAGACACACGCCAGAAACGAGTTAATCAAAATGTCTTGTCAATGATTTACTTAAGTTAATTTTTACTTATAAAATATAGTTTGGAACAAATCAAAATATTCCATCAAAAAGATAAAAAATGTTTACCTCATAGTTTCAACACTGTTCAGTCAAATCGGTTGTTATTACATATGACGTTTTTCACCTTACAAACTATCTTAGTGTTGCCCACCTAACTTACACAAAAACAAATATACTTGCACTCCGCACTTTTACTCGCCGCGCACTCTTATCCGAGCTCTTATCCCACTCTACTCTACACGGAGAAAATTTTATACATAGTAAGTATACAATATTATAGTATGTATTATGATGTGTGTGTGTACATACATACATACTAACATACATATATATCAAGAAGAATTATTTGACCAAACTGACGTTTAATGTCGTAGTATTACATTAATTCAAAGTCAACGTTTCGACACTGGTTTTGTGTCCTTATCAAGAGTTTGAAATCGGTGATTGCCATTATTTTTTGAAGTTCTTAAGATGCAGAATTATAAATATTGAAGAACAGTTATTCAGAAACTCACCGGAGAATTTAGTTATTGATTTTCTCGATTTCAATAAGGACAAAGTCATGAAATATAATAATACATTAAAGGTCAAATCAATCAGGAAATTCAACGGAATAATAAGAAAACGAAAAATTTCGATAGATCCCTTTTCGAAGATAGATAAATCTAAATGGCTAGTCAACATTAGCAATAAACAGATTCCGGACTCGGTTTCGGGTTTCCTGAATTTGGGAGATAAATTCGCATTACTAATAAACCAGTTTGACAAGAGGGACCGCGCTAATTCTGTTTTAGAAACGATAAAAAAATTCGAAGTAAATGTTTACAAAATTCCGGCAAACGCGGTTAATGGCTTGCGAGGCTCGTTGACGGATTCTTTGTATAGATTTTTAGTGAATCAAAATCATGTTGATAGGGTCGACCGCTACATTTTAGATAGGTATGCTAAATGTAAAAAATTTTTGCGTGATAACCAGGATGTTTTTGTCACGAGAGCTGACAAGGGTCAAGTTACTGTCATTATGGACAGAGAGGAATATTTGGAGAAAATGACTGAATTGCTCAATGACCAGTCCACTTACAAGAAATTAAAGAAAGATCCTATTAAACAAATTTCATCGAAATTAAATGAACTTGTCAGGTCTTGGCGTGACGGTGGCATCATTGATGATCAAACTTACTGGCGCTTAAATTGTACGAATGGCAATCTCCCACGCTGTTACGGGCTGCCAAAGATCCACAAAAATGGTTTCCCGCTACGCATTATTGTTTCGGCTCTGGGAAGTCCATTATATAATTTAGCGTCTTTTCTTCATGATATTTTACAACGTTCTACCCGTACACCCAAGTCTCATATCAAGGCCAGTTGGTCCTTCGTGAGAGAAATTAACGATAGAGAGATCAATGCCGATGAAGTACTCGTTTCCCTTGATGTAACGGCTCCTTTCACCAATTTCCCTAAGGAGTTAGTTCTTAAGGCGATAAAGAAACGATGGCAAGATATCTCTTAGATCACAAAGCTCAGTTTGCCGCAATTTTTGCATGCTATTGAGTTGGTACTGAGATCTACGAGTTTCAGTTTTAACGGAAACACATACGAACAGATCTTTGGCAGCCCGATGGGATCTCCTCTATCACCAATATTGGCTAATATTGTAATGGAGGATCTGGAAACCCACTGCCTTTCCGTACTCAAATTTGTTTTGTCGTTTTTCCGCAGATATGTCGATGATGTTATTGCCATAATGCCTTACAGTTTTTAATAACTACCACCCTTGTCTAAGATTCACGCACGAAATAGAAGTTAACGAGGTCATTCCCTTTCTAGATACTCTGATTATCAGAAACGGTAACAGGCTTTTGACTAATTGGCACCGGAAACCTACGTTTTCGGGCCGTTACGTCAATTATTTTTCCAATCATCCACAGAAATACAAGAATAACACGATTACAAGCTTGGTCGACCACGCAATTTTACTCTCTGACAAGCAATTTCATTATAGTTCCAACATTGAAACTGTAAAGGACATCCTTATAAATAATTGCTTCCCTAAACACGTTATTAATAAGCAAATTAATAAAAGATTAAAAGAGTTAAATTATCGCAAGGACATCATCGACTCCAGTAATGTCATCAACACTTTCGATGCCCGGAGACATCAAGTGTTTCCTTACGTAAAGGGTTTAAGTGAGAATATTCGCCGTACTTTGAACCGATGTGGCTTGGATGTCTTCCACACGATCCCCAAAAAGCTTGATTCAATCATAAAACGTGGCAAAAATAAACTTGACAACATGAAGAAAACAGGTGTAGTTTATAAAATTGACTGTAATGGACTGTAATGTGTCCTATATAGGACAAACATTAAGATACCTGGAAACTCGTGTGAAGGAGCATCTTAGTGACATTAAAAGAGACGAGAGTAAGCGCTCGGTAGTCAGCAAGCACCGGTTGATGCACGGGCATGATTTTAAATGGTCCACTCCTGAAGTGTTGCATAGGGAAGAGAAATGTGAGGAAGAGAGATAGCGGAGATGTTTTATATTAAAAAACACAACAATACGATCAATCTAAAAAAAGACACGGAAAATCTGAATCCGTTATATGACCGAATTATAAGATCTACATAACTGTTTTTCTCTTCGTGCTTATATTTTTCTTCCTGTGACCCACTCGCGTATCTTGTATTTTTAAATTAGTTTGACGCCGACTTTTGACTCGGATCGGCGGCTCTCACATTTCTCTGTTCCGACTATGTCTTATTTCGGGCTACATCACACGATTAATTAAGGATGGATGGCGGTTCCTTCACTTTGAAATTTGCCAAGGTGTTAAAACTGCAAGAAACTTCTTGTGCTCTATGAGCGGCTAATTTTTAGTATGTGACAGGTATATATTTTCTTTTTCTCCGCTCTTTGTTCTTTGTGCGATTTATTTTTTATGTAACATGATTTCGTTGTTATAGTAAACTCTTGATAAGGACACAAAACCAGTGTCGAAACGTCGACTTTGAATTAATGTAATACTACGACATTAAACGTCAGTTTGGTCAAATAATTCTTCTTGTTAATTTTTACTGGCGAAGAAAAGAATTATATATTTTATACATATATACAATATGTCGCAGCCACATGCGGTAATGTAGAACTTCATGAAGTGTCTAGACACATCGCGAAGAGTCCAACCACAATGAACACATGTTGTAATTTAATCTTCACTTCGCTTTACAATTTGTACTTTGTAAGTTGTAAAGCGAGGTCCACCCTGCCTACCGGCGAAGAAGGTGCGGGGGCCAAAGGCCCCCCTTGCACTCCCCGCGCGTGTGTGTGTGTGTGTGTAACCATTTTGATCTAAAGATTGAATTACAGCATGTGTCCAATGTCCAGACATTTCATAAAGTGCAACATTATTGCATGTGGCTGCGACATATACATATACACGCATCACGTGTTATCACACATTATACATATGAAGAATATATTCTTAAAGAATCAAATATTATCTGATTATCGGTTTTTAAGTAAATAGTATCCACATAATTCATAACTTTTGGCTTTATATTTTTCGTGTTTGCAATAAGTAACAGAATTTTATCTTTACTTGATGAAGACAAAGATTCCAAAAATTTACTTGCTACAAATAAGTTCATATTTCTTATCACAGAGTAGTCAGTAGTGAACAGTTCAAATTCAAATAATGTAACACTGGCCCAGCATTGTAGTGGCCCCGGCCTCTAAACTCGGGGCCACTTTTACCTCACTCAGTGCGCACTGAAAGCATTTTGCACTCCTAATGAAATGGGCAGCACTCAGAACGTGCGCACTAAATACGCTTCAAGCACTCAGTGCTGCCAGTGCCAGCGAGTTTTTCCCAATGGAAGACGCTATCAGTTGCTAATCACTCGCGTAGGCACCGAAGCCAAGCCGGCCCACGTGGCCCACGCGCGCGCGGGCCACGCGTCATCCCAAAAAATCAAAAAAGGTCAATGAGGTTATGTTGAGATATTTTTATCGCCCGTGATTGATATTACTTTTCGTAATGCAAAATTAATTGTCATTTCTTTTATTTTTATTTCTTTTATTTTTATTTTATTTTCTCTTTTAATAATAAAACCTACCATATGCACTAGCTATATTGTAATCGACTAATTTTCACGTTGAGGATTAATTTATGTGACTATTCAGGGGGTCGAATATGTATCTTTTTCCCTAGTGTAAACTCGTGAAAAAGTGAAAAATTCGATAAAAATGAAAAGTTTCACATAAATTAATCTTTAACGTAAAAATTAGTCTATTACAATAGCTACTGCATGGTTGGTTTTATTATTGAAGGAGAAAATAAAAGAAATAAAAATGAAAGAAGTGACAATTAATTTTATACACTACAAATATATCATATACATATATATATATAATATATTTGTAGTGTACCTTAATTAAAAAATAAATACGTACCTTGTTATAATTACTATATATTTATATATAAAATCCTCCTTGTTTAAACTATAATATAAAGATTTATATAAAGGTGTCTTCGTCGACAAGCAAAATATATCACAAACCTTACAGCTCGACAGCTAGCGAAGAAATGGTACGAGAGCACGTGGAAAGATTAAATAAAAATGAAATTCCACGTGGAGGAAAAAGTGGAATGGAAGAGAAGTACAGCGGAGTGGGAGGTAACCAATCGGAACGTTTATCCAAAAAACGTAATTAAGGGGTCTGAAACCTGGGGCCTTAAAGGTACATACCATTTTATGGCGCAGCGTGCTGCCGCAACAGATTGCTGCTATTGGTTGTGAAGTTCAACATGAACGAACAGCAAAGCAGCACAGCTGAAAACGAACACGCAATTACCTATTGATTTCGGTCACAATAAGTAGTCATAATTATTTCTAATAAAAAAATATTCCTCTCTGGACACATAGCTCTGTTATAAACAAAAAATGGTATTAAGTGAGATATAAAAATATATTTATTGTTATTAAATTTTGGTCACGTGACTGATTTGCTGCCGCAGCATGTTGCATATGAAAAGGCACCTTAAGAGGCGCGCTCTGCAAGCACAAAAACTTCGTTACGCTCTGTAATTTGTACGGTTTGAACAACGGTGTACTGAATGCCGTGTCTACGTTACTCAATCAGATATTCCTCGCACACTTTGTGGTAAAAGCTAGAGTGAATCGCGATGCAGCAGATCAAACTTTAAAAGAGAGAAATTCGAGCAAATTGCAAATATTTATGAATTTACGTCAATTACATCTAAAGATATTTTCGTATATTTTGTACGCACTTATTTAAAGTCAAGATTATACATATATCTGCGCCCATGTGTTTTAGTAATGGAGAAGAAGATGCAGGCAGAATTGGTTTAGACTTTAGCTATAACTCTGACCGGTATAATATGGCCGGTTCTGTTAGTTTTGGTATCATCCTTGATAAAACGCATAAGTTTAAGTAAGAATAAGACATTTGCAATTGTCCTAAAAGTCCAATTAAAATGTACCTTGCATTTATCCTAAATCATCACAAGCTAGAAATATTAACTAATAATTTATATTTCCAGAGAAACTGCAGTAACTGTATATTTTCTTACATTATGTAGTCAAATAATATTCACGGTGTCTATGGCCGGTATTCATAGTCGGATCTTATTTCAAGACCGTCTTATAGGTAATGTCTTAAGATGCTAATACGGCTCTGTGATTGGTTCATGACATCTTAAGATTGAACTTAAGGGGATCCTGAAGTCGTCTGTAGAACTCTGTTTTACCCTTTTTTTTTGGGCGGATAAATCTTTGAATTGGCTTTACAGAATCGAAAAACTCTTTTACACAATTAAAGTACGCATAAAAATGAAGGGCGCACCAGACGAGTTTTTATCAAAATCGAAAAAAAGTTAAAAATCTCACTTATTTTTGGCACGTACAGCTGTCACCTAACGACAATAATCGATGATTACAAAAATTGTACAGTTAATTCATGCAAAAGGGTTCTGGTGCGCCCTAGGGACAACATGTAGGAACAATATCATGCAAGTAGAACTAAGATTCAAAGCGTAGAAAAAAAGATTTATCCGCCCAAATTTTATATATGCAGATGTAGGCACTATCCTTGTCTAGATCATTGTCTATACAAAGACAGATATAGATCGGTAACATAGAAAATGATAGAAAATGGTAATTTTGTCGAGAAAACATTCGGCTTCAGGATCCCCTTAAGGGGATCCTGAAGTGACAGACAAACTCCAACGTGACAGCGCCACGATCTAGCACGGAACTAAAAATAATCGATAATTTCGATCGTTTACTATGTTTTCTGTGTTACCGTGCTATACCTGTCCTTGTCTAACGAATACCTATACGATATATCTGTCCTTGTCAGATTGCAGGCAGCGCCATCTCTGACAAGATCCGGACACTACTGTTTCACGCAAACTGCTCTTCTTGTTATTCAGCGTCTGTATTTGCATTCATAAAATGCAATTAGAGAAATTCTTTTTTTCTAGGCTTCGAATCTTAGTTCTGCTTGCGCGATATTATTCTTACATGTTTTCCCTAGCGCGCCTCTATCTCATTTTGTACATATAAACTGCAGTATTTTTGTATTAAGCAAATATTGTCGTCAGGTGACAGCTCTACGTGCGCAAAAAATAAGTAAGTTTTTTAATTTTTTTCGTTTTTCATACAAACTCGACCGTTGCGCGCTAGATTTTTGCACGTACTTTAATTCTGTAAAAGAATTTTGCGATTCTGTAAAGCCAATTCAAAGATTTCTTATAATGCAATAATGTCGGTATACAGACGGGTTCAGGATCCCCTTAAGACGGTCTTAAATATAAGAACCGACTATGAATATCGGCCTGTATGTGTTGGCATAAAATGGATGGTATATGTGTCGGCGATTTTCTTAGGGTAACGTATCGGCGCCATTTTTATTTATATACGCGTATACATATAGAGATGATTGTAAAACGACTGTGCGATTAACATGAATGATGATCGCCCGCGGTAATGCACTGTAGCGATTTGTTTGTCTATTTATTTTTAATTTTTCCCTATTTTTCTTCAGTCGAACCTTGCACTTATAGATCCCTGCACTTAGGTCCTCGGCGTCGCCAGCAGCTGGCGACAGACGCAGGCCGTCGCGTCGTTGCTTGACCGGAAGCAGCGCGAAAGGTCGTATCGTTATTCTAAATGCATACATGCCGTGTGCGCGATGATGCACTTAACGCGTTGCGTAACCACTGTGCGGATACGCTATGCAATTGGTCCACGAGCGCGGTCCCGAGGGTCCCACTGACTTTAATGGATTGCCGCTTATGGCAGATGAAAGAGAGATTCTGAGAGGAGGGTTAATTCGCCAAGGGTTGTTTATATCCTAGGCGATATATACATATACATATGTACACGGAGAAAATTTTATATCAAATTTTACTATGGTGTCGCACCAACTGCGGAACATCAAGGAGCACAAGTTTAAATGCTATAATCTTATAGTAAAATTGCTATGGCCATAGCATTTAATGCTACGATCATAGCATTCAATGCTATAATTATAGCATTAAATGCTGTGGTCATAGCATTAAATGCTATGGCCATAAAAATTTTACTATAAGACTATAGCATTTGAACTTGTGCTTTTTGATGGTCCACAGTTGGTGCAACACCATAGTAAAATTTAATATAAAATTTTCTCCGTGTATATGCAATGTGTACGTATCTACACTAACTACACAGAAAAACAGAATATTCTTGACTTGAAAATATCTTTAGTTTTAACATGGAAATCTTAAAATAAGATTATACATATTGCGTTAAACGAAGAAAACTTGCTTGAATTAATAATTTATGTACGATGGTTCAACCAAGAAAAGATGGTTGAAATAAAAAGTTGAAAATCTTATAAGATATAGATTGTATATAAGCAAGATCACTATAATCTTCTTTTATCAGAATTTCAACTTTTTATTTCAATATTTTTTTCTCGGTTAAACTATATGTATAAATGATTCATTCAAGCAAGTTGTCTTTGTTTAACGCAGTATTATAATCTTATTTCACGATTTCCACTATATCTTCTTATAAGAATTTCAACTTTTTGTTTCAACCATCTTTTCTTGGTTAAATGAACTATATAAAATATAAATGATTCATTCAAGCTAGTTAGAGACCACGTCAGGTACGCATGCAGGGTTAACATACCCGGAAGTAAAATGCACATAGTTATAATTGCGTTAAACAGTTCCGCGCCGAGCATGTGCGTACAGTCGGACAATGAAATGCGATTTCTACGTGATTTTGATTATTCCCATTCAATTTTATATAAAATTCAAAATCTTCTCTTTGCCAGTAACGATTAAATCAAGAAACCATTAGCTTTGACCAAACTGGCAATTTTATTCTGTATTACAAATTCGACGTTTTGACACTTGTTTTGTGTCCTTTTCAAGAATATACTAGAAAAAACGGATATAACATAAAGAACTTAATCGCACGGGGAACAAGAGAGCAAAAAGAAAAAGATAACATACTTAGTCAGATATTAAAAATAATAAAGCCACTCGAGACGTCATTTGTGATAGGGCTTATTGCAGTTTGCACCTTGTCCAGAAATTGTAACAACCTTCAACCCTAATTTAATTGTCCTAAGGACATAAGGATGTCGCACACGATATAAAAGTGAGAGCGTTAACGTGTTCATCTCACCAAGTCGAAAGACGGTGTCAGACTAGTCAGTGTCTGTGGATACGCGAATTGAGTCAAAAGAAGGATACATAGAAAAACAAACTTACCGGATAAGTTAATCCTTCATTTTTTCGATTTTAACAAGGACAAAATTATGAAATATAACAATACCTTAAAAATTAAATCAATAAGAAAATTTAACGGAATTTTGAGGAAACTAAATATTTCAGTTGATCCTTTCTCTAAGATAGATAAAACTAAGTGGTTAGTTAATATTAGTACGAAACAGATTCCGGACTCTGTATCGAGTTTTCTGAGCCTGGGTGAGAAATTTGCATTACCTATTAGCCAGTGTGACAAGTTAGACCGTGCGAACCTAGTCTTGGAAACAATAAAAAATTTTGAGGCAAACGTTTATAAAATTCCCGTAAACGTAATGGAAGGAGTGCGGAGTGCGGTGACGGATTCTATGCATAAATTTCTAGTGAATCAAAATCATGTTGACAAGATCGACCGCCATATTTTGGATAGATTTGCGAAATGCAAAAAGTTCTTGCGAGATAACGAGGATGTCTTTGTCACGAGGGCTGACAAGAGTCAAGTTACGGTATATAGTCATGGATAAGGACGAATATTTGAAGAAAATAACGAATTTGCTTAATGACCACTCCACCTATAGAAAACTAAAGAAAGATCCAACTAAACAGATTTCGTCTAAATTGAATCAACTTGTCAGATCTTGGCGTGACGGGGCCATTATCGATCATTGGATGTATAGGCGTTTAATTTGTACTAATGGCAATCTTCCACGATGTTACGGGCTGCCAAAGATCCACAAAAATGGGTTTCCGTTACGCATTATCCTATCGGCTCTGGGCAGTCCTTTATATAATGTAGCCTCCTTTCTCCATGACATATTACAACGCTTTATTCGCAAACCTAGGGCTGCGTTCGGAGAGCGCGCTATTAGCGCTATTTGCTTGTTCTATCCTTGTTTTACACCTAGTGAGCGATAAAGATGCTGCGTTCGTAAACGTTACCCACAGAGTAAAAATGCCTCTAAACCCGTTCAGAAAGTCAGCGGGGGAAAAGCTACCTTTACCCACTAGCGTTCAGAAAGCCTTGAGGAATTACCCAGGGCATTCCTCAACGTACTCTGCTCGCGACTGAGGTAGAGTTTACCTGTCATGCGCAGAAACGCACTTTTTGCGTATTACACGTGTATTACACGAGGTCACGAGAAAGAAAAGAAGTTCGAAAACATGTCTGCGATAAAATGTGCATTACAATCTCAAACTTTGTACGAAGTTGTAGAAGGCGCCGGTGGAGCCCCAATTTTCGATGCAGAGATGTCAAAAGTATTATTGCGCGACAAAATAAGTAAGTTAACAAAATATACATTAGAGGTTCGGTGTATCTACATTGCCCTTTGACGTGTCTCAATAGACACGAATTCTGTTTTGAAACACGCTTTTTTATGCTTAATATCTACTTCCTTGCTTTATGAAAATTTGAAGTTAATTGTTAAAATGTTTACAATTAATACAACAAATAATATAACCCCCTTAAACGATACTTTTACAGCAGGTAAAATTGATTTTATCTCTTTGACTGAGAACATCATTGAAACTTTTCTGCAACCGTATGGATACGAAATTATGTTACCCGAAAAAGATATTGATGTCGCGATAACAAGCTCATCACGAGATGACAATAAGTCCGAAGGTATATTACTAATTTATAAATGTGTTTAGGTAAGAATCTGTTCTTATGTATTATAAGTTACATTGCTATTTTACAGTCACACAGATAAATCTCAGTGATGCAGCTAATTCGTCTCGCTGTAAGACATTCACTTCTAACTTACAATTAGAGAAAACGGATGAGAACACAAAACCGAGAGTCTTAGAAGAAAGTAATGGAAGAACTCCGGATAAAGGAATGAAAAGCTTGTGGACGGATAAAAGTAGAGCAATGCTCCTATACTTGTACAAGAAATACAAAGATGATTTTAATTCCAATTGCATAAAAAAGGACGATATCTGGGCTAAAATTTCCTGCGATATGAAACACGAAGGCTATAATTTTGTTGCAGCACAATGCAAAGAAAAAATGAAATATATGAAGAAGAAGTACTTTAAAAAAATAGACAATATGGGTCCCAAAAGTACTGGTGCAGCACCAGTAAAATGTGAAAACTTCGAGGAACTTGACGAACTGTTTGGAAATAAGCCCAATGTTACTCCTGTTGCTATAGCAAGCTCATCACGAGATGACAATAAATCCGAAGGTATGACAAATACTACTTATTTATAAATGTGTTTAGTTAAGAATCTGTTTTTATTTATTATGAGTTACATTGCTACTTTACAGTCACACAGATAAATCTTAGTGATGCGGAAGATAATAAAAAAAAAGGGCGAAAAAGAGCGAATACAATGACTCTGAGCGACCTGAAAGTGATGCTTGAAGAAAGAGAAGAAACGAAGAAGGCTAGGCACGAAGAAAAAAAAACCTTCAATCAAGTATCGAATCTTATAAAAGCATGATGGACAAATTGCTTGAAAAGCTGTAAAGCTGTGAGATTGTTTAATTTTGTTTCGTCCGGTTTGTTTATTTTATATAATATATTTTATATAATCACAAATTAATTATATCAGTCAATATAGATTATAAGAAGATTATTAGAGTACGCATCCAAGAAACATGAGATTGAGTAGTAATTAAAGTAATATTTGATTTAATAATTTGTCGTTTTTCTTGGATGGGGAAGAAAAGCCGTAAGTTTTTATTTTTTTTAATCTGTGCCAAAGATGCGGTAGACTGCGTTAATCCTAAAAATCGCCCGGGTGATCGAAATTAAAACTATATTATTTTAGCCCGGTATATTATTTTTAACCGTATAATCCTACTTATATGTATTAATAAAAGTGCATTATATATTTCTAAATACCATTTGTCGTACCAAAATAATTCACAATATTTAACAAAAATCAAATTAATAAAACATAAGGATATTATAATCGATCATCATTACGGTTTAATTCCTCGCACAGTGCATCCCGACGTTCATTTCCAACTCGTTTTTCATTTTCACTCTCGTTTATAATCTGTTCCTGTTGATTTTCCACTATTGCGTCCATACCTTCTTGTACGTATTCGCGTATTAAATCATCACCAAAATCTAGGCATATATTATGCAAAACGCAGCACGCAAATATTGTTCCGGGTATTAAATCAATTCTGTTCATATCCAAATATTTTAGGCGTCTAAATCGGCCAAATAAGAGAGCAAATGCTCTTTCAATTGTTTGCCTTGTCTGCGAAAGTAGTGTATTAAATTTCTCCTGCTGTCTTCTTAAATTTCCTCGATTCATATATGGAGTAATACACCACTTCAAAGTAGGATATGCTTTATCTGCTAAAATAAATTTATCATGTGGAAAATACTTTTCTGGATTTTGACGTATCGAATGATAAATATCAGAATTTCTAAAAATCCTAGCGTCATGTACTGAACTAGGGTATCCCGTATAACAATCTGTGAATTTTAAATTGGCATCGCATATTGCTTGCAGCGTTATGGCGTATTGCATTTTACGATTTATGTACGTTTCGGCATCTTTTGATGGCGCTTTAATTGGCACATATGTCCCATCGAGAGCACCTATGACACCATCAATTCCAGCCATAGCTTTAAATTTTTCTTTTACCAATGGAAGCTCCTGTTCTGTTGGCCAATGAATCATCTGAGGTGCCATGTCATTTAAAGCTGTCGTAATTCGAACAAAGCAGGAAAACAATGTAGATTTGCTTAAATCAAATCTTTCTCCGATCGATCTGTTGTCACATAAAAAAACACCAATTTTAAATTAATTTCAACTTAATAAATGATAGTAATAGCTTAAATAAATAAGTAAATAAATAAATAAATAAATAATATACATATATACAGTATACACTCTTATAATCAAAGAATTACTCGCTTTTGACGTGCAGAAAGAGTGAAAATTCATATATTATGTATAAATAAAAACCAATATATATTTTAGCACACCTATAAGAATCTGGCGTCGCTAATAGCCATATTATTGCTAATAATTGTTTCTCAGCTGGGACCATTGGTCTCCCAGTTCCAGTAGTATTTTCTACTTTTGGACCGATAATAGTGAGTAAACATTCAAAAGTTTCACGCGTTATTCTAAAGTTTGACTGAAATTGTTTGTTAGTAAAATAATGAATGGTTTGTTCAACGTAGTCTTGGATGCGTCTGGCCTTCTTCTTCTTTTTCTTTGACCAAAGTGTCAACAAAATTTCAGTTTCACTGTCAGATGATAAATCAGAATCAAATAATTCGTAATTGGACAAAAGGCTCCTTCCCATTGATATTGCCATGCCAATGATTGCTTTTTTAGCAATCTTCTCTCTGTCGTTACTCATGTTTTCTTTCATGCCGTGTATAACAGTTTGCTAAAAAACATTAAAATATTATATTTTTTACAACACATATTCTTACAACACATTCTACATATTCTTGCTTTGGTTGAAACTACGTACGTTTTAAGTCCATAAGTACCCATACAGCACAGAAGCTTATTGCAGTCACATTGCAGGAACGTTAAAACAACGTTTCTGCAATGTGACTGCAAGCTCTGTACTGTATGAGAATGGCGTGTTAGTTTGCTAAGGCAAAGAATTGTACATACGTTAAATTCAATCGAATAATATTACTAGGCAACCAAGATCCAATCTTAACCGTTTAACGGCGTTTTTTCTTAGTTAAAATATTCTACAGAACATGGTGTTTATTTAGATCGACACAATTGGCAAGTAAATAGACAGCCGTGACAGAACGTTATACCTACTAATTATACTTTCAAATTGTGTCGATCTAAATAAACACCATTTTTGTTGTATAATATTGGTGGATAAAACTCTTATTTTTTGTTTAAAATATTTTATTTATCTTTTTAAAAATATATTTATTTATTTATATTTACAATATAAAATATGTATTTTATATTTTACAAAATTAAATTAAAACAATATAAATATAAATAATATTAACAACCAGTATAATTCTTTCATTTACTTGTAAATATTATTATATATTCACTATATTATTCAATTAACGCTCAAATCTGGCGAATAATATATATATATATATATATATATATATATAGGTGTATATATCTATATAATATATATATATTATATATATAATGTAAACAAGACTGATGCAACTATTAAAATTATATTAACGTACATACAAGTTTTTCGCAAATGTTTTCCAGTCGTGAATTACACTAAATTAAAAAAAAATTATTATAACAATTTTTAATAATATATAATACATTTACAAATACATTCTCATATGTCACATTTTTTATTTAGTCGCACAATTTGTATTTTATAAATAATTGTCTAAGATAATGATTCAGATAATATAACGATAATTACCTCTAACAAATTTATATTACGCGATAAAATTTTACTCCAGAATCGTTCATAAACTTTGAGGTGTTCTCCGACGTAAATATGTCTCTACACGGTCACGTGATTATTCCCCGTGAAGTTTACCTTACCCCGCAGGGTAAGGTTTACGAACGCAGAAGTGACAGGCAAACTCCAACGAGACAGCGCCACGATCTAGCACGGAACTAAAAATAATCGATAATTTCGATCGTTTACTATGTTTTCGTGTTTACGACACCTAATCGGATCTCTGATTGGACTGATCAGTGGCACTCAACCGCTAGACCAGGGCCACTAAACTTCTTGTACCAGCGTTAGTGGCGCCTCTACCATATAATCCCCAACGTATGAACTAAATGGTGCGTTCAGCAGATAAAACAGATGTGCTCCAACATCTGGATTTTCCTCATTTAATTTAAAGCATATTAATCAAGATGTGGTAGAAAATTGCTTCAGCCAGATTTGAGATAACGGGCATAGAAATGTTAATCCGACACTCTTCCAATTTTCTGCCGCGTTTAAAACACTTGTTAGCACAAATTTGACATCTAATTATTGTATATCATCAAATTGTGAAGAAAGTAACAAAGGCACATCGTTAGCATTGTTAAAATTATGTCATGCAAACAAAATTGCGATACAATCAAACACAGAGCAAAATGATAATAATATTGAATGCGCTGAAGCAGCTATACCAGATGTCATCATTAAAAATATGTTTGTGGATGCACAAAAGATAATATTAATCATTGAGAAAGAGCAACCTGTAATGGAATGTGAAGAATGCTTTAAGATCATAAAACATAACTGTATCTTGGAAAGTGTTCAACATGCGTTAGATCTTGCAGAATTAAAGTTTCCTCACTTTTGTCACGAGGTACAAGTAATAGAAAAATTGAAAAATATGCTAAGTATTGAAGCATTTTCGACGCCCATGATGCATTGTCCCATTGTACGAAGTATTATCATTGAAATAACTGCAAGACAATTTATTTTACAATGGTGCAACTTTATCAACAAAATATTAACGGGAAAAATAGAAGAAGAATGCGATACGAATTTTATTTATAATTAAGCTAGAAGGATGTATTTGAAATATAAGAAAAAGAAATAAGTCTAGCTCATTTAAATTAGGTAATAAAATAATATAATAATAATATTATAATTATATATTATTACATTTTATTATTATATAATTAAATTCATATTCTAGGATTCTTTAGTGAACGGCGAGTATATCACAGCGTGCAATGATGACGATGCTGTCAATATTTTAAGGAAAGCCGGTGATACAGTGGTTATAACGGACAAAGCGTTATCGAGCAGCCGAGTCATTTTTACAGAAAAGCGACTGTACAGGCGTGATATAAATCCAGCTTATTTAAATAATTATATAATTAAATTATAATTACTGTACTTTTTAAAATTTTATAATTATATTTTTAATAAAGCATTGTAATAAACAATTTCTTAGTCTTTAAAAGCGTTAATAAGTGTAAAACAGTGTAAAATATATAATATATAACATTGGACGTCGGTAACAGTCGGTATCTGTCGTATCATTTAAGTTGACGTCATATTGATATTTAGTTCTATTTTACGGGGGAACATATCTCAGAGGGCACCACAAATGCTGATCACGAAAATTTATATGGGAGTTTGGAGGCCCTGCGCTAGACTTTCTAAATTTCCCTAGACTAATCCGGATTAATGATCCCTGTCTCACAGCATTGATCCCATGGTGGAAGAAAGCTTGACGGAAAAAGAAGCACATTATAATTTTATTGAAAGGTAATTCCAGGTAATCCTCTTTATTTTTCATAAATAATTGTACGAAATATAAAATAAAGTTAGTAATAATAATTGTAAATGTATTTATTGTAATATTTTTTGTCTAAACATTGGATTCCTTTTCGTAAAATTAATCTATTCCAAAGTTTGAGGTTATATTAGAAATCTGCAACGGATCTGAAATAAGAAAACATTTTCAATGCAGCAACAAAAACTTAAAAAAAATATGCATAAAAAATAAAACTATTATTCATAAACTTTTCTATATGTATATCGTATAATTCCCTTAAGAAAAGTATTACAACTCAAAATATTTTTTATTCCTTGTACAAATCAGAGATAATAATTTTCAAAAATTAGATAATTCTTACTTGAATAGTATATATGACTTTAAACTTAACAGTCTCATGCCCGTTTCTACCAACGTCGATTAACTTTAACCTTAGGTTAACTCACTCTTCGTCTCTTTCTAATGGTGACAGTTAGAAAGAGACAAAGAGTGAGTTAATCTAAGGTTAAAGTTAAAATCGACGTTGGTAGAAACGGGCATTATAGTTTAATCTTTTAAGTACTAACCTATAAACTTCTTGATTGCCAAAAATCCATAAGGCAATAGCAAGTTGCTTAGCTGGTGGTAATTTAGGAGAATCATCATTGTCCAATAGAGCTAATCCAAAAGTTTGTATCAACTGCTCAAAAGTATTTTCTTTGAACACGAAAATGTGATTTAAAATCTATAATAAAATAATATCGCAATATTATTATAAATATAAAGTACACAAAAATTAATAACGCATACAATTTTATTATTACCTGTTAAAGAATAAAAAAGAACATTTTCAAAGAAATTATTGATTTTTAGATGTTGTTCTTTTAGGTGTACTATCTCCCAATCATTATTGTCCTCATTATTCTCCTCATCGTTATTAAAAATAATATCCCATATTAAAAACATATCCATTTTTTATTTTCTGCAGATATAAATCAATTCTTATTTTCATATTGTAACAGGAATAATTACAGATTGCATATTTTTATCTACATTTATAATTTATTATACACAATATAAATATCGAATTTCATATAATTGGAAATTATTTTAAAAAGTATATATTTTTATATTACTTATTACTCTTTCATCCAAAGAAAGAATTAAAATAATATTTTAACAAATAAAACCTTTATATATTATGTATATTCAATTAATAATCTCTTTTTAAAAATTAATAAATATAAGATAAATAAAAATAGTACGTAAAATATAACTATTATTATTAACTGCCACATATACAACTTTTTTTTACTTTCAAGATTATTTGTTTTAATTAAAAATACTTCCAAACATGTTAATTAATATTGCTTAATATAGCTTATTTACATAATATAAAAATTAACTTGATATAACAATTAACAATTAAAGACAATAAAATATTTTTATTTTTAAGCCAATTTTTATCTAACAATAAAATATTTTTTATTAATTTTATACTTTTTCAATATAACCTCAAACTTTGGAATAGATTAATTTTACGAAAAGGAATCCAATGTTTAGACAAAAAATATTACAATAAATACATTTACAATTATTATTACTAACTTTATTTTATATTTCGTACAATTATTTATGAAAAATAAAGAGGATTACCTGGAATTACCTTTCAATAAAATTATAATGTGCTTCTTTTTCCGTCAAGCTTTCTTCCACCATGGGATCAATGCTGTGAGACAGGGATCATTGATCCGGATTAGTCTAGGGAAATTTAGAAAGTCTAGCGGTTGAGTGCCACTGATCAGTCCGATCAGAGATCCGATTAGTTGTCGTAAACACCCTGTGTTACCGTGCTATATCTGTCCTTGTCTAACGGATACCTATACGATATATCTGTCCTTGTCAGATTGCAGGCAGCGCCATCTCTGACAAGATCCGGACACTACTGTTTCACGCAACACTGCTCTTCTTGTCATTCTGCTTGTGTATTTGCATTTGTAAAATTTGGGCGGATAAATCTTTTTTTCTACGCTTTGAATCTTAGTTCTACTTGCATGATATTGTTCCTACATGTTGTCCCTAGGGCGCTCTGGGACCCTTTTGCATGAATTAACTGTACAATTTTTGTAATCATCGATTATTGTCGTTAGGTGACAGCTGTACGTGCCAAAAATAAGTGAGATTTTTAACTTTTTTTCGATTTTGATAAATACTCGTCCAGAGCGCCCTTCATTTTTATGCGTACTTTAATTGTGTAAAAGAGTTTTTCGATTCTGTAAAGCCAATTCAAAGATTTATATATCCGCCCCAAAAAAAAGGGTAAAACAGAGTTCTACAGACGACTTCAAGATCCCCTTAAGGACGGTTGGTCCTTCGTTAGAGAGATCAAGAATAAAGAGATACTTGCCGATAAAATACTGGTTTCATTGGACGCTACTGCGCTTTTCACCAATATCCCTAAGGAGTTGGTTCTCAAGGGTATAGAAAGGCGTTGGCATGATATTTCTCAGGTCACTAAACTTAGTTTACCTCAATTTCTTCACGCTATTGAGCTAGTTTTGGATTCCACTAGCTTCAGGTTTAATGGTAACACATATGAACAGATCTTTGGCAGCCCGATGAGTTCTCCATTGTCACCAATTTTGGCTGATATCGTAATGGAAGACCTGGAAGTCTATTGCCTTGCTTCGCTTGACTTCGAGATATCGTTCTTTCGCAGATACGTCGACGATGTCATTGCCATAATAAAGAAGCGTAGGATTAATGATGTTCTCACAACCTTTAACAATTACCATCCTCGTTTAAAGTTTACGCATGAAACTGAGTGCAATGGGACCATCCCCTTCTTGGATACATTGATTATTAGGGATGGTAACAAGTTGTTGACTAATTGGTATCGGAAACTTACCTATTCGGGCCGATATGTAAATTACCTTTCTAATCATCCGCTGAGGTATAAAATTAATACGGTCATAAGCCTCGTTGACCACGCGATTACTGTCGGATAAGCAATTCCACAATTCTAACATTAAAATTGTAAAAAATATCCGTATTAATAATTGCTTTCCGGAGCACATCATTAACAAGCAGATCAACAAAAGGATGAAAGAATTAAATTGTCGCAGTGACATCGTTGACTCTAGTACTAACAGCAACTCTTTTGATGCTCGAAGACATATAACACTGCCTTACGTCAAAGGCTTAAGCGAAAATATTCGTCTTACTCTGAATAGATGTGGCTTGGATGTCCTTCACACGATGCCTAAAAAACTAGATTCCATTATAAAACTTGGAAAAGATAAAATCGACAACATGAAAGAAACAGGCGTTGTCTATAAAATTGATTGCAATGACTGCAATATGTCCTGTATAGGACAAACAGGTAGACATCTGGAAACTCGTGTGAAGGAACATAGGAGCGACATTAATAAACGAGCACGCAATTACACAGTATTGAGTAAGCACCGGTTAACATACGGGCACGATTTTAAATGGTCCTCTCCTGAGATCCTACATAGAGAAGGAAACACAAGGAAGAGGGAATAGCGGAGATGTTCTATATCAAAAAACACAATAATACGATCGAATCTCCAAAAGGATACTGAGAACTTAAATCCTCTATATGATAGAATTATAATTTCCACTTAATTGCTGTCCCCCCTTCCTTCCGTTTGTTTTTCTATGTATCCTTCTTTTGACTCTATTCGCGTATCCACAGACACTGACTAGTCTGACGCTGTCTTTCGACTTGGTGAGATGAGCACGTTAACGCTCTCACTTTTATATCGTGTGCGACATCCTTATGTCCTTAGGACAACTTGAAGGGTGTTACAATTTCTGGACAAGGTGCAAACTGCAATAAGCCCTATCACTAATGACGTCTCGAGTGGCATTATTATTTTTAATATCTGACTAAGTATGTTATCTTTTTCTTTTTGCTCTCTTGTTCCCCGTGCGATTAAGTTCTTTATGTTATATCCGTTTTTTCTAGTATATTGTTAAAAAGGACACAAAACAAGTGTCGAAACGTCGAATTTGTAATACAGAATAAAATTGCCAGTTTGGTCAAAGCTAATGGTTTCTTGATTTAATCGTTACTGGCAAAGAGAAGATTTTGAATTTTATATAAAATTGAATGGGAATAATCAAAATCACGTAGAAATCGCATTTCATTGTCCGACTGTACGCACATGTTCGGCGCGGAACTCTTTAACGCAATTATAACTATGTGCATTTTACTTCCGGGTATGTTAACCCTGCATGCGTACCTGACGTGGTCGCAAATCGAATTTTTTGCTGCCAGTAGTTTTAATCCAATTTTAGTTTTATATCGAATGTGGCAGAAAGAGAAAGCGACACCGCAGACACGTTAGAGATGCAATTACACTTTTAAAATTAGGATCGAGTAAATAAAATTGAAATTGGTTTTCAAAATAATTGTATTATAATCTTCTATAAATCTGTATAATTCTATAATGATTTTCTCTTGTCAATGCAGCAATTACAATAATTTAAATTGTCGGTTTCAATTATTTAAATTAAAACCAGGTAAACTATATACTATCCTGGATTGCGAGCTCTACTCTAGAAGAAATAACGGGACGAAAGAGATAGAGAATCAGCCCGTCCTTTTCTACCAACTCGGTACCGCTTATTGAGAAGATACGTCCCACACAACACGCATGTCTTAATGACGTTGTAACGACGTCTTAAAAGAGACGTCTCTATGACTTTGTTAGAAATACGTCTATATTACGTCTTAGAAAAAACGTCTTTGACACTTTGTTAGAAATACGTCTGTATGACGTCTTAGAAAAAATTGCTTTAAGACTTTGCTAGAACGGCGTATTTTCGATCGCATCATCCGACCGATAGATGGCTTTTGATGAGATCCGTTTCTCGTAAGAAAAATACGATGAGCGATGTTATATAAGTACGGCACAATTTGTATCAGTTATATCGTGGAGTCTATACTCTCTTGTAATACAGTGGCATATACATATATACTTTTAGATTAATATATAATAGTATATTAATTGCTACAAGTACAACGCTAGCTCTTCTTTCGTATTTTTCTTAATTATAGCCAGACAACATGCATGTCCATAAAAAGAGTTTAAAAAACATCTTAAATGTCTATAAAAAAGTCTAAAAAACGTCTTAAAATAATGTCTAATCTACATCCTAATGCATTGTATTAAAGACGTCGTAAATAGTGACATAAGACGTCCCAAGGACGTTTAAACTACGTCTTTCTAAAATCTTTTTAAGGCCGGTATTCATAGTCTTCAAGATCGTCTTAAGTAATGTCTTAAGACGCTAATACGGCTCTGTGATTGGTTCATGACATCTTAAGATTGAACTTAAGACGGTCTTAAATAACTATGAATACCGGCCTAAGACGTCTAGGGATTTTTATGACGTCGTTTAGACGTCTTTATGACGTCAAAATGTTATCTGGGGTGACTATATTGGGAATGGCTAAACTGTGATACGCTATCTGGTGGCGAAAATCAGAACCCAAAAGAGTAGGTCGCCGGTTGCCACATAAATAAATCGAATTGACGAATTATAATACACCCAATGTAATTAGTGAAATTTTATGTACAAATTATTTGTAAAAATGTTATAAAGTGTATAAGAATCAATTTGTTTTAATTTGATTGATTAAAAGTTACTTTAAAAAAGATTTGATCAAAATTATCCATACATATGCTTGTACAAAGCTGAGTTCTGGTTGTTGGTAATAAGAAGTTCATTTATTTCTTTTCTTTGTTCTTTCGTTAACGTAGCAATGTATTCTTTCTTAAATTTTTTATTTAAACATTCGTGTTCATGTAATGGGCTTGGCGTATATTTTTCCATAGATTTTGCATGTGGCATTTTCCACAAGCATTTAGTATCAGTACAAGATACTAAATCCAAATCATTAACATCCATTCTGAAAAAAAAAAATTATCTTTGGTATGGGCAAAAATAATTGCAAAGAATTGATTAAATAATGTCAATACTGTCATGCTACTTCAATTTTAAAACAGATACTGTAAACAAAAATATTCTTCTTAGCTTTTACATATAACAAAATTAATTTAATATTTTTTTAAATTTACAATAAAGAAGCATAATTTATATCATAAATTAATTAATAAGGCTATCGAGAAGAAAGTAATAATAAACTAACCTATTCAGATGTAGGAAAACAGCCACACTATGTTTGCATTTTTTACTTAATCCGGCTTTGCAGGAACATTTTATATCTAAAATTTTCCCAGCAGAAGAAATTGATCCAGTAATCTCGTGAGGATTACTTTTTAAATTCGAAGTTTGCAAGCAAAATGCAATGAAACGAATACAATCAACATCAACACTTGTTTTACCGCAAAATATAACATGACTTGCATTTAATACTCTTTCACCTTCAACAAAATTGCGGCATGAAGGCATCGAATTGGTAAAATTGCATATTTCACTTATGGGCAGTCTCATTTTAACTTCAATCTTATAAATACGCACATACGTCGTATTGTACAGTGACAAGTGACCTACTCTCTCCGGCCATCTTGCTTTGGTGACGTCACGACCGCCAATCCCAATAGCAATATATAGGCTGCATTCGCGGAGCACGCTTTCAGCGCTATTGTATCATTCTATCTTTATTATTCATTATACGTAAAACAAGGATAGAATGATGTAAAAGCGCTAAAAGCACGCTCCCCGAACGCAGCCATAGTGGGTATATTCCGAACGATACCTATTTGGCTTAGTTTTGTTTTTTGATGTTGGCAGCTACTTAACTAATAAACTAACCGAGAAGTGTTCCGAACCCAACATAACCTGCAAATAGGTCAACGGTTACATGATACGCTATATTTGCAGACCAAAGCAAATAAAACCGAATAATAGTTTAAAGTTAATTAAAGTTAATAAAAATTATAATAGTAAAAATGAGTAGAAATAAAGCAATGATACTTGACGTGCTTTTTACAAGTTCTAGCTCAAGTGAGAGTGATGATGAAGATGTCGAATTTTTTCTTAAAGAAAATAATCGCGAAAATAATCGTACAAAAAAGCCGCGAGTAAAAAATTTTATTGACACAGTAATCTATGCCTATGATAATCAAGAATTTAAACGCCATTTTCGGTGAGTCAACACATAATAATTAAATAAGCTATTCATTTTGCTTTTAATTTTACATGTGGTTTTTCCAGGATGTGTCGCACCACTTTTTACTTTTTGTTAAACATATTAAAGCCATATTTGCAAACTAAAGAAAGTGGTCCTGTTATTTCTCCTGAAAAGCAATTATATATTGCTTTGTATGTATTAGGAACACCTGATTCATACAGGTAATTATTTATGTACATACAATTATTTTAAGAGCCTACTATATTATTAGCTGTTGTGTTCTTCATAACATTTGTCTCATGCAAAGAGATGAGATTGAATATCCAGTTATCCTCCCAAACGAGATAGAAGATCATGGACCCTTGATTATTACTTCAGAACAACAACAAGAAGGAATCATCAAAAGGGAACAAATAAAAAATTATCTTGCAGTTAATATAAATTTGAATGAGGACATACATATATAAAAATTCATATTTTTATTTTATACTTTTATATATTATATTGTGGTGACACTAATAAAAGCAATTTTATTTTATATGTCTACAACTTTTTATTAAAATCATCTCAAAATCACCTCAAAATTATAAACGTCTTTTGTCACTAAGAAGTTGTATATCTTGTTGTCGCGATCTTGAATTTCCAAATTGAACATTTCGTCTTATTCAACTTATCAACTTTAAACTTATTATTTGGTTTCACTTACTTTGGTCTGCGTATCACTGTAACCGTTGACCTATTTGCAGGTTATGTTGGGTTCGGAACACTTCTCGGTTAGTTTAGTTAAGTGGCTGCCAACATCAAAAACAAAACTAAGCCAAACAGGTATCGTTCGGAATATACCCAGTATTACATACACGTATATAGGACAAATCAACTATCTTACTTGCCAACTTCCGGCTTCACTCAGCGGATGGAATACTTGGTCTATGTACATATACACGTCATTGGAACCCGTAGGGCAAGGCCGCTATCGCAATACCGAAATCTCCCGATGTACAATGCATTAAGTTCAATTTAGTAGCTTACCTCGATCGCGCGCGAAGTAAGACATATATATTCTCTTGCTTGTTCTAAAACGTGTGTTCTCCAACAAAAATTGAGTATTGCAATATTCTCGTAATTCCCACTCTCTCTCTCTTTTTTTTCTCGTGATAGCAAATTCTCAAAGTAAGAACGTATTGTATCACAACTAGCGTGCAATAAGCCGTACTTGACGATCCCAGATAGCAAAATGTTAGCAGGATGCGCGCAGATTGGCAGCAAATTTGGTCAGAATCCCACACCAAAACCATAGCCATCTGTGTCCGCATTAAGCTCGTGTTCTGTCGACAGAGCCTGCTGACAGGCAATGTAAGCAGATTGCCAGCAGAAACCGCGCAGAGCCTGCATTCATAACCTGGCAGCAGATTGGCAGCAAAAACCGAGCAGAGCCTGCGTGCACGACCTGAGAACAGATTGGCAGCAAAAACTGAGCAGACTTTGGCCATAATCAGCTGTTTATATATATAATATATAGGCTTATGATTGCGAACAGAGAGTTCCTGTTTTATAATTAAAAAATGGGCGCTGAAAAGTGCCGTTTTCTTTTTTTTCTTCAGGAAAAGATAGTATCCTTGGTGTGTAGAATTTTCCTGGTGTGTATATATAGGATCCTCTTCTGGTGCGTAGGATCCTCCTGGTGTGCTAAATCTTCCTTGTGTTCAGTCGTGGTACTCGTGGTAGTGACGTTCGAGTCGTAGCGTCATCTTCTGCTCGCTGCTCGGCGCTCCATAGATCGCGGCGAATCCTTGCGCCGCCCATCATAGCACCGCATGAACCGCGTGGACTGCGTGTCCTGGGGCTCGATTCCTGAATTTATTCAAAAGAGAAAATGTATGCAAAAATTCTATTCCTACAGAAAAGTTGCAAGTTGATTGACTCTCGTATGGCTTTTAATCAATCAACTTTAACTTTTCTGTAAGAGCAGAATTTTCGCGTACGTTCTCTTTCAAATAAATTCAGGAATCGAGCTCCTGTTCCTGCAGTGTCCTTCCTTGGCCCTTCGAACTCTTCGAAGAGCCTCTCGCAGAGTCGCATGTATGACTGCCGAATTCTGAGCGCGTCGGTCTGTCAAAATGCCCGCGATACGACAGATTTTGCTCGATTTTCACATGCCTATTTGCCACCAGATTACATTACGCAGATCTGCTCGGTTTTTGCTGCCACTCTGTTCTCAGGTCAAATGCGTCGCAGCTCTGCTCGATCTTGTCGTCAATCTGCTGCCAAGTTATGTGTGCAGGCTCTGCCCGGTTTCTGCTGCCAATCTGCTCACATTGCCTGTCAGCAGGCTCTGTTGCATTTCTGGCTACAGTTTGACAACATCGTCTGATAGAGCAGTTTCTAGCGTGAAATTTGTTGCTTTC